>JAODAL010006670.1:0-131404 GCA_025379985.1 Phyllomedusa bahiana
AGTGTCCTCCCCTTTCCGTTTTTTTGACACCCATACCCTTGACCACTTTTTGCCAGGGAAAAAAAAAAGTCGTAGAAACAAAATTTTTTAAAATAGGCCCTGTAGTCTACTCATGCCCCCGCAAAATGCCCCCAAAAATTCAAAGCATGACCTTGAGAACTTGGAAAAATTGTGAAGAACAAATTTTGTTAAAAACAACTTTTTTTTTAAATAGGACCTGTATATAGCTGCATTCAAGCAAAATGCCCCAAAAATTAAAAAGCATGACCTTACCCACTTTGGACAACTGTGAAGAAAAAAGCTGTTAGAACAACTTTTTTTAGAATGGGCCCGTAGTATTGCGCATTTAAAGCAGCATCCCCAAAAAAATTATAAAAATGATTCTCAGCCACTGTTAAAAATTGTGAGGAGAATGCCATTAAAAGCCCATTTCTTTTCCAAAAGGGACCTGTTTTTCTGACTCACAGAACTTCCCCCCAAAAAATATAAATATGATTTCTCAGCCACTTTTTAAAAAAATTGTGATGGAGAAAATGCCATTTAAAACCACATTTCTTTTCCAAAAGGGACCATAATTATTGCTGTATCCACAGCAAAAACCCCCAAAAAACCTTGACAATACGAAAACTTCTAAAGATAAAGTGAGTAAATGGAATAGGTGTTGCCCCATAAACCTTTTATCTTTACAGTCTCCTCACAGCAAAAACCAAAAAATGAACGTTGGAAAAGGAATAAAAATTGCAGTAAGAAATGATCATTTTAAAAAAAAGTTTTCAAGAGGCCCATTTTGTTTAAAGAGGAATGTGAAATAGCCCCGGAAATAATCGGGACCCGGCAATTGGGGCCAAACATCATCAGAGATCCATGCCTGATTCATCTTGTTGAAAGCAAACGACCCCACTTTATCGGGGAAAACCCGGATGCTTTTTCTGTAATGACTCCCCGTGTGCTGAAGGTCCACTCAAATATGACGCGGCTGCTGGGCAGGCAACACCTCATGGCATGGTGAGCGACCAGGCCATTGTCCCCTTTTTGGGTACCCAGAAGTCATTGGGTCCGGAAACACATACAAAACATCGGTGTTGAGACGCAGATATCGTGCACCATGATCTTAAAACTATCTCTGTGTGTTTATGTGGCCCTGCATTGAGATTGGTGAGGTGGTAAAAAAAGATTTCCAGAGTCCCCATTAGGGTTTTCCACCTTTCCTGCTGCCCGCTTTCCACTTGGCAATCATGCTGTCACTCGCTGATTTTTTTCCACCTGACATTGGGAAAAGTAAAGAGACGCAACAGATGTCTCCGTTGATCAAACAGCAAGGTCTCCATACTTGCAATTTTTCTTCTTTTTGTGTGGGTGTAAGGAAATCTGATTTTTGTTTTGTACCCCGGGGGGGCCCGGGGGGTGGCCACCCAGTAACTGTTGTTCATTTTGATGGCCTTAATGCGAGGCATTTGGGGAAATGGACATCCAGCACCATGGAGAGATGGGCCTTGATTTCCCAAGCCCCTGGGGCGAGGGGGCACTAGCAAACTGATCTTCCTCATCTTCCTCCTCCGCCTCAAATTTGCGCCAACCTCTTTCCCAAGGCAGGGACGTCGGTAACGTCGGTGTCTGGGAATACCCCCCTCCTCCTCCTCCTCCTCCGCCTCCACCGGCACAGTTTCAACACAGCCCTGACTTGCCTGAGATGATGCCCCCTGAGAGCTGATGCCTGCCTTGCACTAGCCCTGGACCCGAACCACTGCCTAATGAAGACCGATAAAATTGAGAAACTGTGGGGCCTTTGGATTCGACGGAGAGAAAGGATCCGTGTCCGCATCTGTGTCTGTCTCCCCCTCCGTCGCTGGCGGGACCTGTGTTTCAGAGTGTCCAACGATCGTTCCAGAACTAAGATCACCACAATGCTCATGCTGACAAGGGCATCGTCCGCACTGACCATTTTGGTGGCTTCTTCAAAACTGGCAAGGATGGTGCAGAGCTTTTTCACCTGCCTCCACCCCTCGGTGGCTCAACACCCCCGAGGTCCGCACCACTGCTTGTCAGGCCATTTTGTCACTTCGTACTGCGTAATGGCATTGCGCTGCTGCACAATCGCTGGAGCATGTGGCGGATGGAATTCCAGCGTGTTGCCATGTTAACAATGAGACGGTTGACGGGGAGGCCGAGCTGACGCTGCAACGCAGCCAGGCGGGACGAAGCAGGTGCAACGGCGGAAGTGCGAACTTAGACTTCGACCTTCCTCAGCAGGCAGTCCAAAACCCGGGTAGCTCTTTAGAAATTTCTGGACGACAAGATTCATGACATGGCCAGGCAAGGGATGTGCTCCACCCTACCGATCTTTAAGGGCGGCCACCAGATTTCGCTCGTTATCGGACACCACCTTGGCCTGGCACAAGGATCTTGTCACCCAGCCAGCGCTTGGTCTCGTTGCGGAGAGCCGTCCACAGCTCCTGACGGTTGACGGTCTCCAAGACAGATTAATTTCAACACGGCCTGGTTTCTCTGCGCACGTGATCCCACCAGAGGGACCTTGGGGGAAAGAACACTGCACCATCCCTGCGGTTTTGAAGAGCGTGCGCCAAGCCTGAGAGCCACCGTCACCCCCAGAGACATCCACCCAGCTCACCCAGTGAGCTGCCACAGAGATATAGCGGCCTTGGCCTGGCTTACTAGTCCATGTGTCGGTGGTCAGATGGACTTTTCCGGCCACAGATGGAGACAACGCACTTAAAATTTTTAAAGATGACACGTGGCTGGCCGGGGCAGGGATGGCTTTTCTGGCAAAGAAATGCCTGCTCGGCTTCTGGTATTGGGGGCAGCCAAGGGCCATGACGTGGCGGAACCCCTCTGTGTCCACCAGCCGGAAAGGCAACATTTCCAAGGCCAAAAAGCCTGGCAATGCCGACATTCAGGCTTTTGGCTTTGGGATGGTTTGTGTTAAAGTGTTTTTTTTCTGCTCCCAAACTGGAAGACAAAAGGGCTGGCTGCTAGAACTGGCCGCTGTACAGCGTGCAGGTCATCAAACTGGCGGGAGTAGAAGGGGTAAGATGGGTCTCTGGTGGTGCTGGTGGTACTCGGGCGACGGTGGGGGCTGAAGCGGAGGCTGATCCCTGATCATGACTCTGAGAGACATGGGCAGCTGAGGAACGCTTGGTGGTGGCGGGGGAGGAGGAGGAAGCGGAGACAGAGGGTGTGACAGTGGTTTGGAGGCCCGGCGTCGGTCTGGCCTTTTTGTCCAAATGTTGCCTCCATTTCAACTCATGCAATTCGCTGCATGTGACAGACATGTTGATGGGGGTTTAAAACCACCTAAGGTTCTTGCCTCACTTATGCGTTTACGGCAAAGGCGGCATATGACATCGCTGGGTGAATCAGAGGCTTGCTCAAAGAAGGCCCAGGCTTGAGAGGTCCGGACTTTTTTGACGGCGATAAGCGAGGAGCGGGATTTGTGCTGACCGTGGCTGGTGGAATCATATCAGCGGACTTCTGCGACCGCCCTCTCCCTTTTTGAGGCGGAACCTGTACTGACACTACCCCATCGTCTTCCTCCTCGTCCAGTGTTTGAAGCGCTCGCAAGCAAATTCTGCTGAAAAGACCACGTTGAATCCAAAATGTCGTCATCATCATCATCAACACAGGTGACTTCGTTCGTCCTGACATTCTGCATCCAGGAGCTGCGGGCTACAGCAAGAGGGACTTGCAAGGCGTTTTCCCGACCGCCCGGGATTTTTGCCGATTGAACCGCTTTCCTTCTCCTCCTCTGATGGGGATCAGTAACTGGGCATCAGAGCAGAGAAAAAACATCCTCTTTGGGCCTCTTGATCTTTTAACATGCCTTCTGACCCCAACCGCATTTTTGTCATCAAAGAGGTCTTCAGAAAAAAGGATTACCACAGTGGTGGGGTACACAAGTTTACATTTGGGCTGCTTTATGTTGGACGGATGCTGATGATGCTGATGACGACATTTGTGGCCGTGGGCTGGGAGGACCCAGGAGGTAAGACTGCTGGATGCAGGTTGCATTAACCACTGAAGGACAGATTGGCGACGCTGTTCGTTACTGAATTCACAGGGCCCTGACCCAGCGATGGACAGGCCTGACGGTCCTGCAACTGACGATCCCTGGCATGCGTGTTGTCGCCAGCACTGGAAGGAGCACCTTTTCTCGTACCTCTACCTCCATGTCCTACCCCCCTCTTTGCTCGCTTTCCACCTGAATTTCGCTCCATGTTTTAAAATATAAAAATTTAAGAAGGTATGGAAAGGTTTTGGAAAGTCTCTTAGTAAAAGAGGGCAAATCACAGCTATTCTCAAATCCCTCAAATCAAAACAAAATTGCTGGATTCAAATTTAACTGTAAGTAGATCTATCAACAAAGCATGACTGACCAAAAGTGAAAAAAACACCTGTCTGAAATGTATACGGGATAATAAAAGGTATTTTTGGCACCTTTCAATTCACCTGTGGTGACTACAAAATTGCTGTATTCAAATTTAACTGCAAAGTAGATCTATCAACCAAGCTGGCCTGCGCCAAAGTGAAAAAACACGTATCTGTAAGGTATTCGGATAATAAAAGGTATTTTTTGGCACCTATCAATTCTCCTGTGGTGACTACAAAATTGCTGTATTCACATTTAACTGCAAAGTAGATCTATCAACAAAGCTGGCCTGCGCCAAAGTAAAAAACCCCGTATCTGAAATGTATTCGGATAATAAAAGGTATTTTTTGGCACCTTTCAATTCTCCTGTCGTGACTATAAAATTGCTGTATTCACATTTAACTGCAAAGTAGATCTATCAACAAAGCTGGCCTGCGCCAAAGTGAAAAAACACGTATCTAATGTATTCGGATAATAAAAAGTATTTTTTGGCCACCCTTTTAATTCACCTGTGGTGACTGCAAAATTGCTGTATTCACATTTAGGTGCAAGGTTTCCTCAATGAACAAAGCTTAGTGTGGGCCCAAAGTGAAAAAACCCCGTTCTGTAATGTATTCGGATAATAAAAGGTATTTTTTGGCACCTAAACAATTCACCTGTAGGAACTATACAATTGGTGGATTCAAATTTTAATGCAAGGTGGGGCTATCAACAAATCTGGACTGGCAAAAGTGCAAAAAACACGGATCTGAAATGTATTCGGATACTACAAGGTTTTTTTGGCACCTATCAATTCACCTGTGGTGACTACAAAATTGCTGTATTCACATTTAAGTGCAAGGTGCCTCAATGAACAAAGCTGAAAATGCGCCAAAGAGAAAAAACACGTATCTGTAAAGTATTCGGATAATAAAAGGTATTTTTGGCACCGTTCAATTCACCTGTGGTAGCTACAACAATTGCTGTATTCAAATTTTAACTGCAAAGTAGATCTATCAAAAAGCTGGCTGCGCCAAAGTGGGAAAAAAAACGTTTCTGAAATGTATTCGATAAAAAAAGGTATTTTTGGCACCTATCAATTCACCTTGGTGAAATACAAAATTGCTGGGTTCAAATTTAACTGCAAAGTAATCTATCCCCAAAGCTGGCCTGCGCCAAAGTCAAAAAACATGTATCTGTAATTTTAAATTTCCCATAATAAAAGGTATTTTTTGGCACCCCTTTAACCTGTGCTGACTACAAAAATTTCTGGATTCTAATTTAACTGCAAGGTGGCTATATCAACAAAGCTGGAATGGGCAAAATTGAAAAAGAACACCTATCTGAAATGTATACGATAATAAAAAGTGGAGTTTTTTCACCCCAACAAAGGACCTGCAGTTACTAGAAAAGATGTGTATCCTAATATAAGTTCAGGCTGCCCAATATCCAGGAAATATTTCAATAGAAAACTGTTAATAATAAAGCTATATCATGCAAAGTCTACACTAAGTCTTGGTGAACTTTATCCAGTATCCTTTATAGAGCTTGTCTGTGTTCGCCCCGCGGGCCCCCCCCCCCCCTTATCCCCCCGTGACTTTACAGCGTAGGATGCTCCTTTAAAATTCTCTACCTAACTACATAAAATCTTCCAATCTCTGATCTAACTAAGTTTGTAAGGATCACAGCTAACAGTAGAGCTTTCTCTGTGAAGAAATAGAATAATTTCGCTGAGCTGTTTGGACACAGGCAGAGCGCACGTCCTACTGCTATGAGACGCTGAGAGACACTGATCATGAACAGGAAGGGCTGTTCTATGTAAAACGAGGTCATGTGATTTTTCCAGCCAATCGTAACCATACACATCCCAGTCATGACGTCGCACACACATCTCACCCTGCTCTATTCTGTAAGCTGATTTGCTGGCCGCCAAAATGACAGGAAGCGCCGAAAATGGCGCGATATTAATAGATGATGCACAGATTTTAACCTAAATTATCGCATGATCTAAAAATTTCGATCAACATAAAAACTGTGCCGATTTCAACTTTGTCGATAATAATCGCTCAACACTAATAATAATAATAATAATTAGTGTTGAGCGATTGCGTTGGCTATCGAGATCGATCGATAGTCGATAGTCGGCCACTATCGATAAGGTTTTCCGATAGTGAGCATCGATTATGAGCGATGACCATTAAAGTCTATGGGAGAGCAACAACACCTTCATTATTACACCCAAACAAGGCTGGAGAAGCTGAAATTAACATCCACAACAGTCAAATGGATACGTGCTACATCTTAGGCAACACACTTAGGTTATAAAAGCCACAGAAAAAAAATCACAGACCATTCACTATCCCTGTCTTGTACCACAGCATGACCCTTAAACCTGCATCACCCACAAATTAAAAAGTGCCAGAAGGCAGTATGATTTGAACCATCATCTTACTTGAACTGGACATTGAATATCCCTGTCCTGGAACGCAGCATGAGCCCCAAACCTGCATGAACCCCAGATTTAAAAGTGCCGGAAAAAGGAGTCTTTCAACCACCATTTTAGTTTCACTGGACATTGACTATACCTGTCCTGGGCCACAGCATGAGCCCCAAACCTGCATGACCCCCAGATTCAAAAGTGCCGGGAAAAGGAGTCTTTCAACCACCATTTTAGTTTCACTGGACATTGACTATACCTGTCCTGGGCCACAGCATGACCCAGGGCCGGAGTTACAGTGGGTGCGGTGAGAGCCCAGGCTGGCATCCGTCATCTATTAACACGCAGGTTAAAATGCCCTGATGACGCAGCAACGAAAACTGTCGTGCTGAAGCAGAGTGCGGAAGCGGAAGTGTGAGAACTCCAGCCTTCCTCAGTACACAGTCAATACCTGGGTAGCGCTTGCCCCTCCGTATGAGTGTGGACCAATTGAGCTTCACTTGGAAATACTGGTGGTTAACGCTCCTGTTACACCCAGGTGCCCTTTATCTTGGCATTCTTTTTCTCATTTTACTCAACGTGCTGGAGGAAATGGTCTCTGTACTTTGTTCTCTGTCCGTGCTCCATACTCCAATGTCCTCTGAATAACCTACATCTCGTCAAGTTTTCCTGTACCTCCCTTGTACATTTCAGAGGAATTTTTTTACCAGCTATTTTGTACATGCAAGTTTTTTAGTAGTTTAATTCTAGAAAACACATTTTTAAAATAGGATGGAATCCCACCATGTCTTTGTTTCTCTTTTTTAATTGTATTAAATGGGTTGTATCAATAAAGGGATTGATAGCTATGTTAAAGATCTTGCAAAAACAAATCAATTCTCCCATCTCTAATTATAGAGCATTGAAACATGAGTAGGGAATTAATACAAACTAGAAACTCCTTGAAAATGAAAAGTCATCTTTTTTTTAGACGGCTGTTTCAAGGTACTTGTCCCTCCTCAGCAGAGAGTGGAACTCTGGCTGGCTGGGCAAGAGACCTTTTACATAGGTCTTGGGGGTTAATGTTTTTCCTTGTGTATTGTGCCATGCTGGCATAGGAAGTAGTGATGAGCGTCAACAATCGTTATCGGGTCGATAGTCGATTATCGTCGATGACCATTAAAGTCTATGTTAGAGGAACATCAGGTTCATTTTTACACCCAAACAGGTGAGGAGAAGCTGGAATTACCATCCACAATAGTACACTGGATACGTGTTACATCTTAGACAATACAAAGGCTATAAGAGTCACAGAAAAAAATTTACCGGCTAAAATAATTCATTACGTTCAATGGCTAACCGAAAAGATCAGGACGGCATAGCCAAAGCAGGTACAGTGGTAGCAGCTGCTACGGGGCCCCTTTCACACAAAACAAGACACCGGTAAAAAGCTATTAGACCTAACAAGTTTTCGAGATGTATCAATCATCTTGAACTGATGAGGAAAATTAAATTACGATGGCATCTCACGCCCTGTAGAATTTCTCACATGTTCCCAAGTCATCCAGACCTCTGCTGGAGAATGTGTGGCTCGTGATGGTCAATCTTGCATATGTGGTGGAGTTGCCTGCCCGTTTATAGATTTTGGGGAGAGGTTGAGGCTTTGTTAGAAGAGCTTCTTCAATTCCCCTTTATGCTTACCTCGGAGTTAGCAGGGTTAGATCTTAACCTCGAGGCTGTTCCACTTGGGTACCACACACTAGTCTTTGTTATACTGATAGCGGCCCGTTATTTTGTTGCCCTGGCTTGGTAAAGCACAGGCCCCCTACGCATCTCTGAAGTTATCTCTTGAGTAAACACACAATTCCACGCTGAAACCTGTTTAGTAACCCCCCCTCACCTCATTCATAAACTGAGACTCCGTTGGTCCTTATGAGTCTCTTCTAGATACTTTAGATGATAAAACACTCACAATGGGTAGTAAGTTTGTCCTGTACATTTTATGACAGCTCCTAGCTTGTTTCCCCTCCCCCCCATTACAACATTAATATCAAGATGTCTTTTGTTATTAAACACTACATGTAGCGTTCTTGATGTTTATAATTAAGAATTTAACTCTTGCAATCCTTTGTGCTGTGCATTTGAAATACTGTACCTTGGCTTACTTACTCGCTGTTTTTTTTTTCGTTTTTTTTTGTTGGTGTTGATCTCATCGTTCAAATTTAGAACTCTGTATTGCTTACAAAACCTTTCAATAAAAATTTATTGGTAAAGACATCGTTAAAATTCAAAACATGACCCTTCGGCCACTGTTTTACAATTGTGAAGAACAGATGCCAGTTAGAAACCACATTTCCGTACCAATGGACCTGGATTATAACTTTCTTTCACAGCACCATGCCCCCAAAAATTATAAAAATTACCGCTCAGCCACTGTTAAAAATTGTGAGAAAGGAATGCCACTTAGAAACCACATTTCTGTACCAAAGGACCTGGATTATAGTTGATCTTCACAGCACTGTGACCCCAAAACCATTGACAGTGCTTAAAATTTTCATGAAGAAATGAGCAAATGGAAAACAATTTTTTTCATGAAACCGTGTACAACCAGCAAAATTACCTTTTATTCACTCTGAATAAAAATTGCAGTATGAAATGATAAGTTAATTTTTTTTTTTTAAAGAGGACCATTTCTTTTGGAAGAGGAATGTGAAGTAGAACGGCAACTAATCGGTGACCTCGGCAATTGGGGCCACGACATCATCAGAGATCCACGCCTAATTTATCTTGATGAAAATCAAACGATCCACATTATCAGTGGAAAGCCGGATGCGTTTGTCTGTAATGACTCCTCCAGCTATGCTGAAGGTCCACTCAGATATGACGCTGGCTGCTGGACAGAACAACACCTCTATGGCGTGGCAAGGGAGCTTGGGCCATTCATTCATTTTGGATACCTAGAAGTCAATTGGGTCCAGAAAATATCCCAAAACATCGGTGTTGAGACGCAGATAGTCGTGCACCATGATCCTAAGCCAGTCTCTGTGTGTCGTTTGTGTGCCCTGCATAACAGGCATTGCTAAGGTGGTAAATAAGGATTGCCAGAGGTTACCCATTAGGCTTCTGCCACAATGCCTGCTGCTTTGGCTACTTGTCACTCTACTGCTGTCACGTTGTTGACGTTGTTCCACTGTGACATTAGAAGAATGTGAAGTGTACGCAACAGATGTCTCCAGTTGATCAATGAGCACGGTCTCCAATTCCTGCATTTTACTCTCAATTTGGGTGGGTGCAAGGAAAGTGCTAAGTTTCGCTTTGTAACAGGGATCGATGAGGGTGGTCACACAGTAACTGTTGTTCATTTTGATGGCCTTAATTTGAGGATCATGGTGGAGGAAATGGAGCATCCAAGCACTCATGTGAGAGATGGAGCCTTGGTTTCCCAAGTCTCGGGGTCGAGGGGCACTAGTAAACTGATCTTCCTAGTCTTCCTCCTCTGCCTCAAATCCGTGCCAACTTCTTTCCAAGGCAGGGACATCAGTAACATCAGTGTCCAGCCATACCTCATCCTTCTCTTCCTCCTCCTTAGCTTCAACACAGCTCTGACTTGCCTCAGATGATGTACCCTGAGAGCTGAGGCGCCACCTTGTACCAGCCCTGGACACTGAACCACCGCCTAACGAAAACCTATAAAGTTAGGAAACTTTGGGGCCTTCTTGATACGATGGAGAGTAAGGCTCTGTGTCCGCATCTGTGTCCGCCTCCTCCTCCGTCACTGCTGGGACCTGCTGTTTCAAAGTGTCCAACACTGGTTTCAGAACCAATATAACCACATAGGTCATGCTGACAAGGACATAGTCCACACTGACCATGTTGGTGGCTTCTTCAAAACTCGCAAGGATGGTGCAGAGCTCTTTCACCTGCCTCTACTCTCGGTGGCTCAACACCCCGAGGTCCACACCGCTGCTTGTCAGGCCATGCGCTACTTCATATTGCGTAATGGCACTGTGCTGCTGCCACAATCGCTGGAGCATGTGGAGGGTGGAATTCCAGTGTGTTGCCACGTCAACAATGAGACAGTTGACGGGGAGGCCAAGATAATGCTGTAATGCAGCCAGCCGGAACAAAGGAGGGTGCGAATGGCGGGAGTGTAAGCTCAGACGTTGAGTCTTCCTCAGCAGGCAGTCGAGACGAGGGTAGCGCTTTAGAAATTTCTGGACGACGAGGTTCATGACGTGTGCCAGGCTCCAACCTACCGATCTTAAGGGTATGCAAAATGTCATATTGCAGCAGCAAAATATCAAAAATTCAATGTCAAAAGAAAGAGTGCACACCTCAATGACCAGGATCAAGGTCAAAATCAAAATCAATACCGATCTTAAGGGTGGCCAGGAGATTTCGCTCGTTATCGCACACCACCTTGCCTGGCACAAGGATCTTGTGACCCAGCCACCGCTCGGACTCATTGCGCAGAACGGTCCACAGCTCTTGACCTGTGTGTTGATGGTCTCCAAGACAGATAAGTTTCAACACGGTCTGGTTTCTCTGAGCACGTAATGCCCAGAGAAACCATTTTTGATCAATACTGCTTAAGTCCACCTCCCAATCAGCAAGGGGACCTCAATACAGGTGGGAACCTACACTAAAGTTACCTCTCTTTGGGCCTCTTCAGACCTTTATACTTCAGGGAGTGAAGGCTCCAGCTGCAAGGTATTCTGCATTGATTTAAATATCTGTGCAGGTGGGCGGAGTGCAAAAAAACAAAGAGGGGGCAGCTTTTTGTATATTCAGGCACTGGTTAATGGTGAAGCAATGTGTCAAAGTGTGACACACCATGTTAAGGGGAATGAGAAACTTCTTTACCCTGCCCTGAGTTCAATTTAGCCTAGGAATGGCCCTGTTTATAGCAGGCCATTTATACCCAGCAGTAAACTCTCCAAAAACGATGTCGCCATTGTGTTTCAGGCACCATCTGTCAGGTCAGGGCCAGGCATTTCAGGGATCAACACAAACAGCAGCAAGACAAGTTGGGAGTGACTTCATAAGGTCCTAGTCGTTTGCTCAGGTATCTGGAGAAATGCTGACTGCATCTCACAGCTGCTGGAGCGCCCATAGAACTAACACCACTAACACCCTATTATTGGGTGTCTATGCTTTTCTGTTTAATGTGGTTTTCCAAGTGGGATGTCGCTGCTGATTGGCTGCAGTGATCACGTGTCTGTCACTTACATCACTATTCAGAGCTGTCCACTTCTGAACGGTGATGTAAATGACAGACACGTGATCACTGCAGCCAATCAGCAGCACCAGCGTTGACATCCTGTATAGAAGGGAGCGAAGACCGGAGAGACCCCTCGCTGGATAGAAAGACTGAAGAATTGGAAATCTATATACAGTCATATGAAAAAGTTTGGGCACCCCTATTAATCTTAATCATTTTTAGTTTTAAATATTTGGGTGTTTGCAACAGTCATTTCAATTTGATATATCTACTAACTGATGGACACAGTAATATTTCCGTATTGAAATGAGGTTTATTGTACTAACACAAAATGTGCAATATGCATTAAACCAAATTTGACCGGTGCAAAAGTATGGGCTCCCCAACAGAAAAGTGACATTAATATTTAGTAGATCCTCCTTTTGCAAAAATAACAGCCTCTAGTCGCTTCCTGTAGCTTTTAATCAGTTACTGGATCCTGGATGAAGGTATTTTTTACCATTCCTCTTTACAAAACAATTTAAGTTCAGTTAAGTTTGATGGTCGCCGAGCATGGACAGCCCGCTTCAAAGTATCCCACAGATGTTCAATGATATTCAGGTCTGGGGACTGGGATGGCCATTCCAGAACATTGTAATTGTTCCTCTGCATGAATGCCTGAGTAGATTTGGAGCTGTGTTTGGGATCATTGTCTTGCTGAAATATCCATCCCCGGCGTAACTTCAAATTCATCACTGATTCTTGTACATTATTCTGAAGAATCTGCTGATACTGAGTTGAATCCATGCGACCCTCAACTTTAACAAGATTCCCGGTGCCGGCATTGGCCACACAGCCCCAAAGCATGATGGAACCTCCACCAATTTTACATTGGGGAGCAAGTGTTTTTCTTGGAATGCTGTGTTTTTGGGACGCCATACATAACGCCTTTTTGTATGACCAAACAACTCAATCTTTGTTTCATCAGTCCACAGGACCTTCTTCCAAAATGAAGCTGGCTTGTCCAAATGTGCTTTTGCATACCTCAGGCAACTCTGTTTGTGGCGTGCTTTCAGAAACGGCTTCTTTCGCATCACTCTCCCATACAGCTTCTCCTTGTGCAAAGTGTGCTGTATTGTTGACCGATGCACAGTGACACCATCTGCAGCAAGATGATGCTGGAGCTCTTTGGAGGTGGTCTGTGGATTGTCCTTGACTCTTCTCACCATTCTTCTTCTCTGCCTTTCTGATATTTTTCTTGGCCTGCCACTTCTGGGCTTAACAAGAACTGTCCCTGTGGTCTTCCATTTCTTTACTATGTTCCTCACAGTGGAAACTGACAGGTTAAATCTCAGAGACAACTTTTTGTATCCTTCCCCTGAACAACATGTTGAACAATCTTTGTTTTCAGATCATTTGAGAGTTGTTTTGAGGAGCCCATGATGCCACTCTTCACTGGAGATTCAAATAGGAGAACAACTTGCAATTGGCCACCTTAATACCTTTTCTCATCATTTGATACACCTGGCTATGAAGTTCAAAGCTGAGTGAGGTTACAAAACCAATGTTGTGCTTCAGAAAGTCAGAAAAAAGTAGTTAGGAGTATTCAAATCAATAAAATGATAAGGGTATCCAAATTTTTGCAACAGTCAAAATTTGGTTTAATGCATATTGCACATTTTGTGTACAATAAACCTCATTTCAATCCGGAAATATTACTGTGTCCATCAGTTATTAGATATATCAAATTGAAATGGCTGTTGCAAATACCCAAATATTTAGAACTAAAAATGATTAATATTAATAGGGGTGCCCAAACTTTTTCATATGACTGTATATATATACTTTTAGGAACTGGACAACCCTTTTATGTTTAGACAATGAGGAGTTGTGTTGCAATTGCTTCTCGACTGCCCTACTAACGTCAACTCAGCCACTGTCCATAGAACTCAGTACTTTCTGAATTGCAAGATATGTATTGGCAATTTATTATACTTTTTTAGCTTCTCAATTAAAAAATTACACCTACAAATCCTGTACAATTTGATTTTTAAGGGTTACCCAATATGATATAGAAAGCAAAGATCTTAAAAACAATAGTTACCCAAGTACACACACTACTCCCAAAAAGTCAGGGATATTTGGCCTTAGGGTGACACTTGTGGAAAATGTAAAAACTTCACGCTTCAGTGATATTTTCTTCTGCTTTTCTCATCTCAAACAATTTTATGAAACAAAATCCAACAACAGCACAGAGTATACACCATCAAAAATGTTAATGGCACAATACGGCAGTGGCCGAGCGAAATTTATAGTTTGACAACGACGTCTCGTGTTTCAAAAAGGGAGGTATGTGCTGGGGCATGGCACCCCCCTCTTCTTAAAGGGGCTCTTCAGGTCTTTAAAGTTATGGTTTTACAGATTTGCGGCTCCTCGGCCCCTCATATCCCACGGGTTTTTCAGCTGTTTGGGGTCTGGTTTAAAGTGCGGGCCCCTCCATTTGAGGTACCTCACCCCAAACATCATTCCCAAAGATCAATCTAGTGACGGGAGCATTTTCACCATGAAGAGTTTTTAGCCTTGTATTGTCAGCAGGGGCACAATGAGTTTAAAATGGTTATTGGGGGAATCGACTTTTATCACTGAACAGCACTGAGGAACACTGGTCCATTGTCCTGCTTAGATGCTCCCTGGCCCATGCAAGATGATGATGCCTGTGATGTGGTCAGATACCCTTGCTGGTCATCTAGCATGCAGACACTGCAGATATAAATGGTTACGATAGGTCTAACGTGACCCTTGGTGCCTCTTATCTCTCGTAGACATACCTGGAGTTGTGTGGCATTCATCATACGGATCTCAGGGTATTGGTTACAATGAAGCGGTCTTTAGTGGTGAGGAGCCAAGGCGTCCACTTCTTGCCTTTCTTGCCCTCTTCCATCTCTCGTATTCGATACAACCTTGTGAAGTCTGTGACACTCTAAATTTATGGCCACTTCGTCTAACCCATCCGTTTGAAGCCGGAAATGGCGGGGTACGTTGGTCAATTGTAATTTTTTGTCTGCTGTCATGATGTAACAATACAAACAGCGGGATGGGGGAGTTTAAATCCCAATTAAAATTACCCCCTAAAATTTTAAAATATTTTGGGTGTTTCGGGGATAAAACACCTGTGGGGAATTTTACCATTAATTAAAAACAAACCCGAAAACTAAAAAAAAAAAACGCAATCACCCCCAAAAAAAAAAAATACCCCCCAATCTGGATCCCCGCTGTGTAACAACCACCCAAAAAATATTCACTGTTTAAAACCCGTGCGGTGAATCGTAAAAAAAATGACCAGAATTGAGATTTTTTTTATCCTGAAGCACTAAAATGGAATAAAAAAAGTGATTAAAAACCCATTAACACCAAAGTGGTGCCAAGTAAAAATCGTTCATACCGCAAAATAAACCCCTTACAAGCTCTGTATTGAAAAATAAAAAGTTAGGGCTATCAAAGTTGTGATGAGTAATTTTTTTGTTTTACACAAAAAAAAATTTTTTTTGAAAAAATAAAAGGCTTTCAATAAAAAAAACTTATAAACGGGGTATTCCTAATCGTCTCGACCCAGGAGTAAAACTAACTTGTCCGGATACTGCACGGTGGACTGTTAAAAATAAAATAAAAAAAAACTACTAGGATTGCAGTCTTTTCTTCACCCGCCTTCCAAAAAACGGATTTTAAAAAGGGTCGAAAGCCTTTTCCCTCCCAAAAAATACCCAAAAAAAACATCAACTTTTCCCACTAAAAACAAACCCCCACACAGCTCCATCACAGAAAAAAAAAAAAAAGTTATGGTTCTCAACTATGGTGATGCAAAACGTGTTTTTTTTTGTATAAAAGCAGTAAAACACAAAAAAATCAAGTTGGGTTTTTCCCGTATCGTTTTGAGTTTTTTGAGTAAATCTCATTCATTTTACTAACAGTGACCGCTTTAAAAAAAAAAAATAAAAAACATACTAATTTTCTGTATTTTGTTAAAAATGCCTCACAGAAACCTTTAAAAAAAAGTGACCAAAGCATCAATTTTCCCCCATAAAGGTACCCAAAAAAAACTCACTCGTCCCCCAAAAAAAAAAACCCCTAATTTTTCTGTATACAGAAAAATAAAAAAGTTATGGCTGTCAGAACAGGACGACATAAAAACAAAATTTTTAGACATATTTCTAATGTGTAAATAAAATAAAAACATAAAAAACTAAATGAAATTTAAATTTATTGTAATTTTGTACCGACCCCAAAAAAAGTATCCCCTTAATTTTTCCTCAAGGGGAATGCTGAAAATTGAAACCCAAAAAAACAATGGCGGAACTGCTTTTTCCTCCCATTTTCAACCAAAGCTAAAATAAACTGGGAAAAAACTTTTGCACCCCCAAAAAGCACAATACACCCCTAGAATGATCCTTGAGGGTGGGTTTAAACCTAATTTGGGATAATTCGGGAAAATTTCACCTGTTGGTCTTTTGGGGGGTTTGCAAATCAACATGGGGCCCACCAAAATCGGGATTTCCAAAAAGCCAAATACGCTCCCTCCCTTTTACACCCTGCCTGGGACAAAAAAAGTTTACACCCCCATGTAGGGTATTCCCAAATTGGAAGAATTTTTGTAAAAAATTTCAGGGGGGTTTTTTCCAAAATTCTTTGTAAAAATTAAACTTTTTAGCTAAAAAATGTTTTCTTTTAAAAAAAATTTCACCCGAAAAAAAGGAAAAACTTTTGAATCTCCCCATTGGATTTCCGGGGTTTTTTTCCCCAAAGGGGGTTTTTTTTAGGGGAATTAGTTTTAATTATTTAAAAAATTTTCCCCAAAAAAAAATTTTTTTTTAAAAAACCCAGGTGGGTTTTTTCTTTTTTTTGGGGGGGTTTCCCTAGGAAAATGGGTTTTCCAAAAGGGGGTTTAAACGGGGAAATATTTTTTGAAAAAGGTTTTAAAAATTTTTTTTAAAAAAAAAATGTTTTTTAAAAAATTAATTTTAAAAAAAAAGGGAAATTTTAAAAAATTTCACCCCTTTGTTTAATTCCGTGCAAAAAGGTTAAATTTAAAAAATTTTTTTTTTAAAGGGGGCGAGAAGAATTTTGGGGTTCCATGGGGCCCCAAAACCCGTCAAAAAGGGGTGGAAAAAAAAAGGGGTTTACAAATTTTCAAAAAAGGAAAAAAACCTTTTTTCTGCCCAAGTTTTTTAAAAAAAATTTCCCCCCGGCCATAAAAAAATATTTGGGGAAAAAGGGGGATCCCCACCCCGGGGGGGAACCCCCCGGGGACAAACAAGAGGTCCCATTTCCCCAAAACCGAACGGAGGGGCTTCTCCGGGGTCCCCAGGTTTCCCCTTTTGGACACTTGGGGGGCCCGGGAAGTGGGGGTCCAATCGGCTACAAAACTTCAGAGGGAATCATCGGGGCCTAAGGCGACGAGAAAAGTAATATTGGGAAACGGTTAACAAAAGCCCTTCGGAACCTTTTTAAAGGGCCCCAAAACATAATTCGCGGGGGAAAATTTTTCCATTAACCCCCCCGGGGGGCTTTAAACCCCAAGGACCCCTTTTAAAATTTCGGGGGCCATTCCCAAATTAACCCACCCCCAAAAAACCCCCAAAACCCAAAAGGGGGGGAAAATACCCCCCAAACCCCACCCCAAACCCACCCCCGCCCCGACCGGGAAAAAGGGGAAAAAAAGGGGAAAGGGTTTTCGCCGCGGCGCGGATCAGGCCCGGGGCCCAATCGCGACACTAGTTTTAACTATTTTTAGCGGGAAAAACTACTGTCTTACATCGGGGGAAATTTTTTAATTTTTGAAAAAGGTAATTTTTTTTAAATTTTTTACGATATTTGATATTTTTTCACAAATGAACAAAAACTTTTTGGACCAAAATTTCTTACTATCTTAAAGAACAATTGTCGGGGAAAACATTCCCCGAATCACATGTTGGGGAAAAAAATGTCAAAAATTATTCTCCATACGGACATTGTAATTTCAAAAATGGGGGGTCTGTCGAGAGGCCAAACTGGCCCAGTGGTAAGGGGTTTTTTTTTAAAAGAAATGGTTGTTTGAGGGGGGTTGTTCCCTTTTCCCAAAAAGAAATTGTTAGTAAGATTCTGGGGTTTTTATTAAAAAAAAAAAAAAATTTTCCCCACTTACCCCTTGTTCTTCCCTTTTAGTGGGGTTTCTTGGGCTTCGTTTTTTCCGAAGGGGGACATCAATTTAGAAACGTGATGTAAGCAAGGCCCTGTCAACGCCAACGTGACTCCCCCGGTAACATCCCGTTCAGAGAAAAAAATACAGAAAACCCAGTGGTTGGAACAGGGAGTGGTTTTTTTTAATGGGGAAACTGGAGTTTATGTTATTTTTTTTAGGAACTGGACAACCCCTTTAAGATCACACATTGGGTGTTGTGTTGTGATTGATTTTTTAGGTATAAAGTTTTCTCAGTTACTGTCGTTAGACCTGGAGCATCAAAACAAAAAAAAACAAAACTTGTTGTTTACCGCAAACTCAATCTTATCATGAGACCCATCATTCAATTGCATGAGAACAAAAAACAACCCTCTGTCTAAAAGTCACTTGGTTCAATCTATGCACCAGCCCCCAAGTTTGTTGGTATATTAACCAGCACCAACATCCCAAGAATCAACCTGTTCTGTGGTGTTCTGTCTCCAGGACTCAGCACTTTCTGAAGGTATGTGTTGGTTGTTCCTATCTAAACTACTTTTTTAGTTGTATTGTTTGTATATTGAGCTTTATATTAACACAATTTCAAAATTGAGGCTAAAATTCTGTGAAATTTGATAAAGTTAGACAGCATGCCATGGTCAAGATCTTAAAAAAATGCAACAATTGTTATATACTAGAACTAGAGGTTAGAAATAGGCAGAATTCTTCATCTCTCTAATGTAAGACATGTTATTATACTTCAGCATCTCCTGATCTCATTTTCAAGCAGAGTAAATAACTTTGTATAAAGTAAGGTGACAATTCGTCCGTCTCCTAGAAGTGGTTGTCAGACAGTAACTCATCACCGACATATGATGTACAGTTACATGATGAGGTCGGTGGGGAGGCATGGAGGGGGCTCACTCACTGAGCACGCTCTATACCAGGCAGGTAATGACTGGATCATAGACAACACCAATCCCAGTATATTCACCCCATAGATGTCACGGTCAGCACAACCACAGCAGGTACAGATATAGCAGCGATTAATATACCATGATATTATGGCACAGAATGTGAGCTCAACTTCAATGGCCTTTGTTTAGCGAGAAGATCAGATCACACCGAAATGCATGATATCATGGTCAAACTGAACTCTGCTGCATGTATACAGGAATAACGAAGGATGTGTCCCCCACCTCAAAATTTCAGGGTGCCAACCAGTTGTCATGGCAGCCTGGGGTCACAGAAATACCTCCATGATTGCCATCTTACTACTTATATTACATTGTGCCATAGACTACTATTGTACACTGTTCTGCAATACTATTATTAGTATTACAGCGTACAAGCGATGGTAAAAAAAAACAATAATGAAAAAAGCAAAAAATATTAAAAGTTCAAAATCTGCCCTTTTACTATTTCACAAATATAATAATAATAATAATAATAATAATAATAATAATAATAATAATAATAATAATAATTATTATTATACACATTGCTGATATTGCTGTATCCACAAAGGTATGTTCAGTAAAATAAAAACTGACTTATCCCATATGATGAACACAATAGAAAAAAAAAATTGTGAATTTTTTGTCATTTCTCGTCCCCAAGAGATTGGAATAAAAAAGGGATTAAAAACTTGTAGCAAATTAAAAACTTAAAGGGGTTTTGCCATGAAGTAAAATTGACGTGAGAAGCTTGCAAATGAAATAATAAACATTTTCACCATTCATCATTATTAACCTTCGTCAGGCTGCATAATTTTACAACGTTAACAGGCTGCAGAGGTACAATTGTACCTTCATATAAATCCACTGTGGGAAGACTTTCTCCTATACTTGGTTTCAGAAACTAAAGTTCATTCAGCTACAAATGTGCTGTTCTTCCCAGATGTAATCATTATTTTGTTCATGTGCATATTTTACATATATGTTATGTACTTAATGTTCTGTTATGCTGATATCTATTGGCCAGTGTTGTTACTGCTCACTTATGTTGCTGTCAATTAAGTTGATTCAAACTGGGAGTGGCTTCTACTTCTCTTCCTGCCTCCCTCCTCTCAGTAGCCATTTTGCTGTTCATCTCATTGCTGTGAGCACACACATTTCTAGGCTTGTGAAGTCTTCAATTTCTTGGATACGAAGGTAGGAAAGTCTCACAGCATCTAACAGCCAGTTATACCTTCATTCGCCTTATGTGGGGACAGAACAGTCAGAAATTGTCTTTGAGCCTGGACTTGGCTTACATATATTTTGTATGAAACTTATCACTATAGGTATGATTTTTATATGAAAAATGGATAATAATTAGTATCTACATATTGTTTTACAATGTTTTACTTATATTCAGCACAAAATAAAGATGGTGGCTCTGTTAAAATTTTCCTATTGGTCGAAAAAACAGTCGAAGATGGAATGAAAATTCTGAAACCGTATACGGTTTACATAATATATAAATGACATTTATAAATAATTATAACTAGAAATAATTTACTTTTTTATCTGCACTTTAGAATCGAGTTTCATTCTACTTGCCACGTGTTACTGAACGAAATTACGAAACCAAAGTTCATCTACCAAGTCATCATGAGTGATAGTGATGCGGGATCTAGCTTCCGCCATTATCCAAGAAAATGTGTTTGCAGTTTAGTATCATTTTGTGAAAAGCCAATAATGTACTGTAGTATTGTGTAGTATTTCGGAAAATTATTTTTCATTTTTTCATATTTACAGATTTACGTCTGACGAAATAATGCGAATGCTAGAAGAATCTGATTTCTGAGCATGAGGAAGAACCATATGTTGCATCTGATGATGACAATTATGTACCACAAGTGGATGTTACTGAAGAAGATTCAGACATTGAACAAGAAATGGTCATAGAGCAGGAAAAAGAATACGACTCAGACGAAAGGGTTGAGGATGAGTCTGTGCCTCAAAGTGCAGGTGACATTTGGACTGCTAAGGATAAAACTCAATGGTGTAGTGATCCACTGCCAAATGCACAAACAAAATCTCGTAATTTCCTACGACAAAGAGGTGGCCCTGCGGCAATCAGCAACCTGTATACAGCAAAAGAGCTATTCAAGTCAATCATGACTCCCGAGATGTGTGACATCATATTACGAGAAATGAATCGAAAGGCCAAGAGAGTTTGTGATGCTTACAACAACGAACTGGTACAACGTTTTCCTGATTCTTCTGAATGGCCACCACAAAAAACATTCAAGCAAATTTACTGAAACTGAACTCCATGAATTTTTGGGCATACTGATTGCTGCTGGTGTGCACAGAGCCAACAAAGAGAATCTGGAGGAAATGTGGAATGTTGATGCTCTGTCTCTTATACATGCAGCCATGTCTCGTGACCGCTTCAAGATGATACTCAGATTTATCAGATTTGACAACGAAAATACACGTGCAGAACGTGTGCAAACAGATAAAGCTGCACCAATACGGGACATCTGGACAATGCTGAACAGAAATCTGGAGAGAGCCTACAAGCCATATGATTGTATCACCGTCGACAAGCAATTATTTCCATTTAGAGGCCATACTAAATTTACCCAGTATATATCTTCAAAACCAGCTAAATATGGCATAAAGATTTTCTGGGCTTATGACTCATCAAACGCCTACCCATTACAAGGTCAGCTCTACACTGGGAAACCAACTGATGGTCCTCGACAAGTAAACATTGGTGAACGAACAGTATTGGACCTAGTGAGCTCGTATTAAGGCTCTGGAAGAAATGTCACCACCGATAACTTCTTTACAACCATGGAACTAGCTAAGGTATTGAACTCCTGGAACATGACACTAGTTGGTACAGTGAGAAAAAACAAAAGGTTCCTACCTAGCAACATGCAGCCTGCCAAAGAAAGGCCTGTAAACTCGACAAATTGTGCCTACAATCATGATGCAACAGTCTGTTCATATGTACCAGAGAAGAACAAATCAGTCGTGCTTCTATCATCTATGCACATGACGGGAGAAGTTGAAGAGACACTAGCAGCCAAGCCAGAGATAATAAAATACTACAACAAAACAAAAGGCGGAGTTGATGTTATGGATAATATGTTGGGAGAGTACACTGTAAAACAACGAACATTACGTTGGCCTCTGGCAATTTTCTACAATATGATTGACGTCACTGGGTTAGCATCCTACATCATCTACAGAGAACACAATCCAAGCTTCAGGACAAAGGATCATCGAAGAAAGTTCCTGAAAGATCTCGCAAATCAGCTGTGTATGCCTGCAATTGAAGATCGTAGTACTAAACGAATGATGATGAGAAACCATTTTCTTCGAGGTGCAGTAGAAATGGTGCTTGGACGATGCATTGTGGTAGCATGGCATGCAGCAGCTGGCCCTCAAATACCTCATGGTAGTCGTGGACCCTCCCCTGTTGTTGGTAGTTGCTCTGTCTGCCGAGACCTGAGGCGAAAACAACGTAATACTAGAAAGTCTTGTGTGGTTTGTGTGAAAACCATTTGCGATGAACACTCGGTAGCAAAGACAACATGCATTACTTGCAAAGAAAATCAATAAAAAAAGTTTCTTACATTTTCTTTTATAATGTAAATGAACAGTTTTTTACTTGTTTATAATAATAAAATAGCATTTCATAGTTTGTAAGGCTAAAAAAAAAAAAAAAAAAAAGACAAGTCGTCCATCTAGTTCAGCCTGTTGTGCCAAGGTGTTGATCCAGAGGAAGGCAAAAACCCACAATGAGGTAGAAGCCAATTGTCCACATTTTAGGGAAAAATTCCTTCTGACTCCAATCTGGCAATCAGAGAAAATCCTGGATCAATGACCCCTCTCCAGAATCCAAGTCACTATCACCAGTTATATTATAACCCCCCAGACATGCATCCAAACCCTTTTTGAACTCGGTTATTGAATTCACCATGACCAGTCCCTCTGGCAGAGAATTCCATAGTCTCACTGCTCTTACAGTAAAGAATCCCTTTCTATGTTTATGTAGAAACTTTCGTTCCTCAAGACGTAAAGGATGCCCCCTTGTTCTAGATACAGCCCTGTGTATAAATAAATCTTGGGAGAGATCTCTATATTGACCTTTGATGTATTTAAACATATTTATTATGTCCCCCCGAAGCCTATAGTTTCATAGTTTGTAAGGCTAAAAAATATTATTCTTTTTTCCTTGCATTATCTTCATTCAAAATATATGAGGGTACATTTGTACCTATGCAGCTTGTTATTGATGCAAAAATATCACGACCCCTTATCTCGGAAGGGGGTGGAGATATTTTATTGAAATTTGGCCAATATATTCTAGACCAAAACTGCAGAGATGTCACGAAATTTCAGCCCTCTACGGCTTTTCGAAAAAGTTATTGCAATTTTAAAATGGAATAGTTACAATTGTACCTACTCAGCCGGACGAAGATGAAAAATTCTGCACCATTTTTGTTTTAGCGGCTCCCTTAGTGATCCATTGTTTACAGCTCATCTCCAGGGGAGAGCTTCTCAATCCTGGTCGCACATGCTCAGACATCACCTATCCTCCAAGGAAGCTACTGAGTGTTCAAACCCCAGGTGCTGTCACTCTATTACCGTCCTCTGTACTCCGTAGTAATTAGTCAAACAGTGCAAATAAATAAAAAGAAACCTCAATCAGGTTTGTGCATTGATAAAGAGAAATAAAATCCACAGGTTTGGTTCCTGCAGTGATTTGAACTTAGGACCCTTGTGCCTGGAGGCAAAAAGCTGTACCTCGCAGCTGCTCACAATGCTTTACATAAACAGCACTTTCTTTGACTTTCTTTGGCCTGGTGATGTCATCCTGCTGGGTCACATGATATGCAATTCAAACAAATCACACACGCCCCCTTCTGAGCACACAGAGCTGAAGAGCCGGATACAGGAGGTATGAAATGAGATTGTGGCAAAACCCCTTTAAGACTTCAGCCCTTAAAAAATGAGCCCTTACTCAAGAGGATAGATGGTGAACGAAAGTTTTTATTTAAAACATAAGAAAAAACTCTAAAAAATTTGGCATCATCATAGTTGTACTGACCTGCAGAACGCAGGAAACATGTCAGGTATACCAAACAGTGAGATCCATAAAAATGAAACCTCTACAAAAATAGTTTATTTCATTTTTTTCACATTCCAGCCCATAAAGAACCTTTTTTGTAGTTTCCCAAAACATTTGATAGTACAAGCAATCATTATAAAGTGCATCATGTCCTTCAAAAAACAAGCCCTGATACAGCCACATGGATGGAAATATAAAAAAAGTTATGCCCTTTGGAAAGAAGAAGAAAAAATGGATGAGATAGAAATAAAAATTGCTACAGCAGGAAGGTGTTAATGCCATTCAGTCACTGGCCTGATAATTTAACATCTAGGATAGACTAGAATCTGTGTCAATAAAACAGTCTTCATTTCCCAGCGTTCTCCTCACCCGGAGGAAGCAACTTTCTTCACTATATTGCTCAGTCTTGGGCAGGTAGAGGGGAGAGGGAATGGCTTCAATTTTGGCCAAAGCAAGGTTTTGGCTTAGATTTTGACCCAAGATTCAAATTAATAATATCCTTAATTCCCTTCCACTACAAGATTGAGCGTGGTTGACTGTCTGTGGGAAAGCAATATCCTGATGCTCCTGATACATTCCATGAACCTATTGAAAAAAACAATCAAACGGCTGCTTAAAAAATGTCTTAAAGGAGATTTGCCAAGAGGCCAGGTACGTACCTCCTGTCAGCATGAGAGCAGGATGTAAACAAATCACGCTGAGTCATGAAGCTGCAGGGGAAAGAGGGTGGGGGCGAGTGAGGAGTGAGTAATCCAAGGGAGCGTCTCAAAACTTAAGTGAAATAATAAACAGTACAAGAGTGGATTCTCAATACAGCAAGACAGCCTCAGACTGCACTGTCAGAAGGAGCCGTATCTGCTAAGAAGCTAATGTAAACAAACCACGGAGCTGAAAGAGAGAGAGACACACACAGCCAGAGCACAAAGCTGCATAAGGGATCGTGTGACATGTTCACTGAAATAATCAAACTACAACTTGTGGATTCCGTATAGAAAAGACAACACCTTTTCTCCACAGCAGCTTGAAAGCTTCTTCATGTTCCCTGTCATCAGATAAAGCAGGGATCTAATCACACTACAACTAGTTTATTCTGTATACAAAAGAAAACATATTTCTACCCGGTGCCTTAAAAACTTCTGCAGCTCAGTCTCATCAGATAAGAAGCTCTCTCTGCGCAAGCCCGGCAGGCAGATAGCAGCTCTTTATTCAATAATTGCAAACAATGCCGTATATTAGCAGTGCACACGTTATAGTCCCAGCCATTAGGAGTACCTTGCTTAGACTCCCCTATATAAATCAAAAACGTACGCATAGGCTGTATGGACAAAACATTGAACTTTACTTCATTTTTATAAATTGGTGCATAAAAGACATAGTTCTATGACGAACACCTTAGGCAATGAAAAACATATGAATACGTGGCAGTACTCAGCTGTATAGCTTCTCCTGTTTAGGAGGTGAGTGATAGTCCCATAGTAGACTAGTTGGAGCCGATCATGCTGAGTTGCAGCCCAGTGCCGTCATGCAATGACGCGACGTTTCGGAAGGCACGCCTTCCTTTCTCAAGCATGTGTTGTAAGGGCACGTCATCCTCTTTATTCACTGACCATGATTACACAGGTGTGCATGTCATGTTATCTATACTAAAAAACAATTTAATACATCACTGTTAAAAACAATATAAATGTCTCAAGCTTAGAGGACATGAAAAAGGTATAGGAGCATATTTTATATAGTGCATTGGTTACAAATAGCAACGTAGACTCAAAGACTCATTTAACCCCATTGGTGCAATTGTGTCCATTGTTGCAATCCAATACGCCTCCCTCTGTAGTAACCTAGTTTTATTTTGGCATATATATGAGTGTTCACGTGTTCAAGTACGCACACAACGTAAATCACAGATATTATGTTGGTATTCATTGAAATGTTTCGCTACAGTTATTTCACCAAATTTTGTGGGTACGTCTGAGCTATCTTTTTTATTTTTAAAATTTCTAATAGCACTTTATGTTCCCCTATCCTAATTCTCACTGGGCGGCTGGTCTGTCCTATTATACCATTTGCTACATGGACATTTTAACTGTAGATTACGTTGTTGCTAATGCAACTAAAGTATCCTTTTAATGGTATGTCATATCCCTGATGTGGATGTTTAATTGTTGAACCTTTAATTAATAAGCGGAACAGTTGTTGCACGATTAGACAAGGATGTGTCCCATTACGTTTAGTCCGAAGGATTTTTCATCTGGAAATCTGTGTAGGGCGCAAATCTGAGTGTATAAGGCTGTTGCCTAGTGTTTTACCACGTTTATATATAAACAGTGGTTTGTCCCTAAACAGATGTCCAAACTTGGGGTCAGATTGTAGCAAGTGCCAATTATGATTAATGCCATTTTTTATGATGTTAGAATGCTTATCATACATGGAAATGAAATTAAATCTAGGCTGTTGTTTATTTGTTACTTTCCCTTTAAGAAACTCTTCTTTATTTTTTGCTCTGATTTCTAAACCTATCTGTACAATTTTTTCTCATTGTTAACCTCTTTTCACGAATTTGTTAACCAATTCCTGCATTTTTAAATCATACATATCAATATCTGAACAAATGCGACGTGCCCTTATCATTTGGCTTTTTGGTATGCCATAAAATATTGAAGGAGTATGAAAACTTGATCGATGGAGAATGTTATTACGTTCTGTGGGTTTAGAATATAGCGTTGTTTGAAATGTATTACTACTTGAGTCCCTAATGATTTAAATCCAAATATTCTATTTCAGTCTTCTGAATATTTATGCTAAATTTAATCAATGGATGTCGAGAGTTGAGATACCCCACAAATTCATTTAGTTGTTTCTCATTCCCCGTCCACATTAAGATGACGTCATCGACATAACGCTGCCACAACTTTTATATGTGTGGAAAAACCTCCGATGTATGTACATGATCATTTCAACCTGATCATGAAAAGATTGGCTGCACTAGGCGCGACAGGCGAGCCCATAGATAAGCCTTGGATCTGTAAAAAATATTTCATTTCCAATCGAAAATAGTTTTTTAGCAGCAACCAATCGAATAACGTCATCAAAAAGGTTATGTGTCTATTGGTTAAAGTTACATCTTGTATTAGAGCTTCTCTGACTGCCTGTATGCCCAAATCATAAGGTACGTTTGTATATAGTGACTTAATATCAAGTGTGCACATGAACGTGACGTCACCACACTCCACGGTTTGAATTTTTTTGAGAAATTGGGTAGTGTCAGTAAGACAAGAAAGTTCTTTTTTTATATGTTTCTGTAGAAAACCATCTATGTAAACTGCCAGGGGCTCTAAAAGGGAGCCCATGCCAGACACGATGGGTCTACATGGTGGCGACATCAGGTCCTTGTGCACCTTTGGTACAAAATAGATAATAGGAACCCGAGGATGGGTTACTGTTAATAAATTCTTTGTGTTTAGATCAATAATGTCTGAAGTAAATGCTTCCTCCAACAATGTATCAATTTCTTGTTTAATTTCAATGGTGGGATCATAGGTTAATTTTCTATACACTTCAGCATCTAATAGATGTTCATTCGCTTTGTTTACATAAAAATTCCGGTCCATGATAACTGTTGCCCCCCCTTTATCGGCTTTTTTTATGATTAACTCCTTATTTTGAGACAACTCCTGAAGTGCTCTTGCCTCAGGAGGGGAAAGGTTATCATGGACGTACGGAGCATTCTTCCATTTTTTAGTAACTTCATTAATGACCAATTGAGAAAATACTTCCAAAGTAGAGTTTTGCAACAATGGATCAAATTGACTTTTTTTTACTTAAACGCCTTGATAGTCTTGAACATTCCACACTATCTTGATTTTCTTTATTATAGAACATCTTAAGCCTAATTGACCGACACAATTTGTAAAAATCCACTTGAAATTGAAAAAGATCATTTTGTTTCACAGGAACATAATTCAGTCCTTTGTTTAGGAATTTGGTTTGTTCAGCTGTCAACGTATGTGTGGAGATATTTATGGCTAACGATTCTACTTCTTCTTCTGCGTTCTGTACGCTCCTGGAGGGCGACCCCGTCCTCCTGTTCTGGTCTGGACTGGAGTGTTTTCTTTTGGTTCGTCTTGTGAACTCAACATCTCTAAAAAAGGTTGGGTCTTGTTCGCACGCTGCGATTTTTCATAAGAACTGTCTGATGTATTACTTGACATTTCAGAGGTTTGGTCACTTCTCTTAGTGAATTTTCGTTGAAGTCGTTTATTGAATCTATCTTCAGACCAATTATAGACTCTGTTGAATTGATAGTCTTTTGTATCTTTTTCATATTTTTTCAGCTTATTCTGTAGTAGTAGAGATCGTAGCTTTTCCACATTGCTGTTTAATTCATTATGCGTTTTTTCATATTGGTCGATATCCACAGTCAATTTATATTCATTATCACAAATTTCAATTTCTGTTTTAGTGTTCTTCATTGCCAACTGAAGGTGTCGTATAGTTAGGAGCATTAGATCCAAAGAATATCGGTTGGATATGGCAGTCCATTTTTCTCTATATTCTTGGTCTTCTTTAAGTAAAATAGGTTGAGATTGCTCCTCAGGCCTCTAGGTATTCTTAGGGCTTTCACATACTCAGTTAGATTCGACGCATGTAGTGTTAAACTGGTTTCTTTGCGCATCAGCTGTTCCAGTTTTCTGGTATAATTAGTTGCAGGTTCCTTTTCATTCATATGTAGGGAAAGACCAGCCGCTTCAGCTTGCTGCAAAATCACATTTCTATCGACTTCAGTGAACATGAACATTTCAGCCCTGTTCACAGTGAGATTATTGATCTTATCAAAAGGCATGGTGAAAAAATATATCACGTACGGCTAGCAAGGAAAAATACTTTATCAATAATTGCAAACAATGCCGTATATTAGCAGTGCACACGTTATAGTCCCAGCCGTTAGGAGTACCTTGCTTAGACTCCCCTATGTAAACCAAAAACGTACGCATAGGCTGTATGGACAAAACATTGAACTTTACTTCATTTTTATAAATTGGTGCATAAAAGACATAGTTCTATGACGAACACCTTAGGCAATGAAAAACATATGAAAACGTGGCAGTACTTAGCTGTATAGCTTCTCCTGTTTAGGAGGTGAGTGATAGTCCCATAGTAGACTAGTTGGAGCCGATCATGCTGAGTTGCAGCCCAGTGCCGCCATGCAATGACGCGACGTTTCGGAAGGCACGCCTTCCTTTCTCAAGCATGTGTTGTAAAGGCACGTCATCCTCTTTATTCACTGACCATGATTACACAGGTGTGCATGTCATGTTATCTATACTAAAAACAATTTACTAATATCACTGTTAAAAAACAATATTTATGTCTCAAGCTTAGAGGACATGAAAAAGGTATGGAGCATATTTTATATAGTGCATAAGTTACAAATTGCAACGTAGACTCAAAGACTCATTAACCCCTTTGGTGCAATTGTGTCCATTGTTGCAATCCAATACGCCTCCCTCTGTAGTAACCTAGTTTTATTTTGGCATATATCTGAGATGTTCACGTGTTCAAGTACGCACCAACGTAAATCACAGATATTATGTTGGTATTCATTGAAGTGTTTCGCTACAGTTGTTTCACCAAATTTTGTGGGTACGTCTGAGCTATCTTTTTTATTTTTAAAATTTCTAATAGCACTTTTATGTTCCCCTATCCTAATTCTCACTGGGCGGCTGGTCTGTCCTATATACCATTTGCTACATGGACATTTTAACATGTAGATTACGTTGTTGCTAGTGCAACTAAAGTATCCTTTTAATGGTATGTCATATCCCTGATGTGGATGTTTAATTGTTGAACCTTTAATAATAGCGGAACAGTTGTTGCACGATAGACAAGGATGTGTCCCATTACGTTTAGTCCGAAGGATTTTTCATCTGGAAATCTGTGTAGGGCGCAAATCTGAGTGTATAAGGCTGTTGCCTATTGTTTTACCACGTTTATATATAAACCGTGGTTTGTCCCTAAACAGATGGCCAAACTTGGGGTCAGATTGTAGCAAGTGCCAATTATGATTAATGCCATTTTTTATGATGTTAGAATGCTTATCATTACGTGGAAATGAAATTAAATCTAGGCTGTTGTTTATTTGTTACTTTCCTTTAAGAAACTCTTCTCTATTTTTTTGCTTGATTTCTAAACCTATCTGTACCAATTTTTTCTCATTGTAACCTCTTTTCACGAATTTGTTAACCAATTCCTGCATTTTTAAATCATACATATCAATATCTGAACAAATGCGACGTGCCCTTATCATTTGGCTTTTTGGTATGCCATAAAATATTGAAGGAGTATGAAAACTTGATCGATGGAGTATGTTATTACGTTCTGTGGTTTTAGAATATAGCGTTGTTTGAATGTATTACTACTTGAGTCCCTATGATTTTAACATCCAATATTCTATTTCAGTCTTCTGATATTTATGCTAAATTTAATCAATGGATGTCGAGAGTTGAGATACCCCACAAATTCATTTAGTTGTTTCTCATTCCCGTCCACATTAAGATGACGTCATCGACAAACAAGTTGTGACAGGTCATGTCGATGACGTCATCTTAATGTGGACGGGGAATGAGAAACAAATAAATGAATTTGTGGGGTATCTCAACTCTCGACATCCATTGATTAAATTTAGCATAAATATTCAGAAGACTGAAATAGAATATTTGGATGTTAAAATCATTAGGGACTCAAGTAGTAATACATTTCAAACAACGCTATATTCTAAACCCACAGAACTTAATAACATACTCCATCGATCAAGTTTTCATACTCCTTCAATATTTTATGGCATACCAAAAAGCCAAATGGTAAGGGCACGTCGCATTTGTTCAGATATTGATATGTATGATTTAAAAATGCAGGAATTGGTTAACAAATTCGTGAAAAGAGGTTACAATGAGAAAAAATTGGTACAGATAGGTTTAGAAATCAGAGCAAAAAATAGAGAAGAGTTTCTTAAAGGGAAAAGTAACAAATAAATAACAGCCTAGATTTAATTTCATTTCCATGTATGATAAGCATTTCTAACATCATAAAAAAATGCCATTTAATCATTAATTGGCACTTGCTACAATCTGACCACCAAGTTTGGCCATCTGTTTAGGGACAAACCACGGTTTATATTATAAACGTGGTAAAACAATAGGCAAACAGCCTTATTACACTCAGATTTGCGCCACTACACAGATTTCCAGACAAAAATCCTTCGGACTAAATGTAATGGGACACATCCTTTGTCTATCGTGCAACAACTGTTCCGCTATTATTAAAGGTTCAACAATTAAACATCCACATCAGGGATATGACATACCATTAAAAGGATACTTTAGTTGCACTAGCAACAACGTAATCTACATGTTAAAATGTCCATGTAGCAAATGGTATATAGGACAGACCAGCCGCCAGTGAGATTAGGATAGGGGGAACATAAAAGTGCTATTAGAAATTTTTAAAAATAAAAAAGATAGCTCAGACGTACCCACAAAATTTGGTGAAACAACTGTAGCGAAACATTTCAATGAATACCAACATAATATCTGTGATTTACGTTGGTGCGTACTTGAACAAGTGAACATCTCAGATATATGCCAAAATAAAACTAGGTTACTACAGAGGGAGGCGTATTGGATTGCAACAATGGACACAAATGCACCAAAGGGGTTAAATGAGTCTTTGAGTCTACGTTGCTATTTGTAACCAATGCACTATATAAAGTATGCTCCTATACCTTTTTCATGTCCTCTAAGCTTGAGACATTTATATTGTTTTTAACAGTGATGTTATTATATTGTTTTTAGTATAGATAACATGACATGCACACCTGTGTAATCATGGTCAGTGAATAAAGAGGATGACGTGCCCTTACAACGCATGCTTGAGAAAGGAAGGCGTACCTTCCGAAACGTCGCGTCATTGCATGGCGGCACTGGGCTGCAACTCAGCATGATCGGCTCCAACTAGTCTACTATGGGACTATCACTCACCTCCTAAACAGGAGAAGCTATACAGCTAAGTACTGCCACGTATTCATATGTTTTTCATTGCCTAAGGTGTTCGTCATAGAACTATGTCTTTTATGCACCAATTTATAAAAATGAAGTAAAGTTCAATGTTTTTTCCATACAGCCCATGCGTACGTTTTTGATTTAGACAGCAGCTCTTGTCAGGTCGTATCTAATAGAAGCTTTGAAGTAACCAAGGGCATGTAAGGAAGGCTGTAGCTCTCTCAGACTGCAATTTTTGTAATCACAAATATTTAGAAAAGTGATTAAAAAACCATTTTGGAGGATCCCACGTCAACATTACATCGTGTCAAAACCCCTTTAACAATAAGTGACATCGTAAGACATAAAGAGGAATTCCCATCTCACACATTGGTGGCGTATCCATAGGATAAACCATCAATGAGTGATAGATGTAGCTCCCATCACTGGGACTCTCATCTATCTTAGGAATGGGTCCCAGAAACTTTCCAATAAGAACAGAGAGTAGGTCGCACATGCGAATGGAGAGTAGGGTGTAAGATATCAATGTGTGAGATGGGAACACCCCTGCGTCAGAGCTAAATTTTACCATTTCAATGACAATCTATTCCAGATGGGAAAATTGTATTTTCTTCTTATGTTTATAAGTCTTGTCTCTCTATTGCAGATTCCTTCCACTGTTGGAAAATCATACTGGTAGGTGAGTGTGTGTTTGTCTGACATAGGAAACATAGATTATGAGCCTTATGGATAAAGAGACCAATGTGTATAGTGACAATCTATGTACAGATGTGAGGAATATGTTCAGGGCTGGACTGGGGCTGTATAGCAGCCCTGACACTCAAACCAAACCAACCCTTATACAATGTTACCCCACCACCACCATGTTATAAAGCAAACTGCATTACTCTATGCTACACATTTCATTTGATTTGCCCCCATCACTACTCCCTTAATCTACACAACAGAAGGAGAATAAAGGTAAAACATAAAGATGCGTAATCATCACACAATAAATTATAATATCAAACCCCCAGAAATAAATTCTAATACATACTGGATCCCCAGAAATTAATTATAATAATCATTATACCCCAGAAATTAGTTATATTGCACTTTGTGCCCCCAGAATGGAATTGTCATACACAATGAACCCCCAGAAATGTATTATATTACACATGACAATAAGGAGCCTTAATGGTCCAGCTCAGAGATGAGTGCGGGGAGGGATACAGAGAGGACTGTGCAGCTGTATATCTATGGCTTTACAGTGCTCTCTATGACCAGGCAGAGCAACATAGCAATACTCTGCCCAGAGAGACAGACAGTGGCCGGTGGAGCACTGACTGCCCGGCCCACAGGGAATCTGCCCGGCCCACAGGGAATCTGCCCAGACCAGGCCTGAAGACATTAGTGATATACAATAGAAACTAATAATAATAATAATAATAATAATAATAATAATAATAATAATATATAATAAATAAATAAAATGTCACTTTTCTTTTGACTTCTACACATAAATTTTTTTCACAGACCAAACATGGATTTGCTGAAGAAATCTCTTTTCCTTCTCCTGTTCCTTGAATTAGTATCTATTTTCTTCTGTGGTGAAGAGTAAGTATCATGTAATAGATTGAAACCATGACTTACAGGGTTAGTCTAATCTTATAAAAGATACAATGATATATCAATAGGACATGCCATAGTTTTGTGATATGTGTGGGTTTGGTAGCTGGGACACCCACTGCTCCTGTCAATGCTTTTTCCTGCCCAGCAGCGCTCTTGGCCTCTAAGCAGGGAACTGCATTGTGGCTGTATTGAAGTGAGTGGGGTGATGCCACAGTTCCATGTACAGCTGAAGGCTGTGAGCAGCACTGTGGACGGGGTTTAGAAGGGGAAGTCACACTAAGCCAGGATAATATTTTATAGGATCCCATAATCAGACCCATACAGAGTATATAGTACTGGCATTTCCTTACAGTATATTTTTATAACATATAAGTGCTATAAATAAATGATATTGTGGAGAGAGGAGGAACTGGGCAGCAGAACAGAGTGCATCATCAGTCCTTAAACCTTTAGATACAGAAGATACATTTACCTCAGCATCAGAGGCTAAAATGCCAGGATCTGAGTCATATCCAATCTCAGCTGCTATCGGCAGATCCTGGCTGTAATTCCCAGCTGTTACCTGCTGTATATGGAGTGGACTCAGCAAATGAGCACAATTCATATCCCTTATTGGCATCATGACATAACTGTACATAATCTGCCGGTAAATTCTGGATGTAAATTAGGTGTGCAAATGCTACACAATACTGCACAACCTCCCTCCTCACCACCTTTCTGAGGTCCCAGCCACCTACTGGTGTGTCACCTGCCAGGAAAGTGTCCTCATGGGCCACTTATGGCATGCCTGTCATTGGTTCATCAGCCAAACCCCAGATATTCTAGTATTTCAGTATGCTGTGGATTGTAGTTTATCATGATTGTATCTATAATCCAGAGGATAAAACACAGCACACTGAAAAGTAATGTCACACCTAATGTAACTGCCTTTTTGTTGGATATTATTTTCCAATAAACTTGAGTGACTCTGTTCACACCAGTGAAGCCTCTGCTATTATAGGAAGATTGGACTGTCTCACCTGGCAATAGACGCTGCTGTCATTAATCAAATTCCATCAAATAATAATCCTCTCACCAGCACTTGAGTAAAAATGCTAAAATCAGTAGATTTTATTCCATGTAACATCCTATAACATCATAAAAAAGACTTGCATATGTACCAAAAACATCCTTGTGCAAAGTGAACCGCTGACGCATTTCAGACTGGGAAATCCCACAATAATAATTAGATCATATATCATATAACATGCTCTTTTATTGTAATATTTGTTAATGGTGATGTCGAGGGCAGTTACATCACAATTGGCTTCTAAAAGAGTGTGCATGCTATTTGTGGCAGCTATAAGTAGGACTTCTAGTCTGAAATGTGTCAGCAGATCTTTTTTTATTATGTAATATGCTATAAAGTCAACAGCTTTTAACCTTTTTACTTGAGTGTTGGTCCAAGGACAGTTTTTTGATGATAACCTCTGTTATATATTTTTTGTGCCATAATCTTACACAATGTTGTGTAATCAGAAGGCACAATAAGGAACATTTATTTAAAGAAGCCCAAATCGAAGCAAAAATGTCCCCCATAGCTTAGAGAGAATAGAGCTCCATCTGACTGGTGGCTGTAGATAAAGGGGTTGGTCAGTAGCAGATATGCTCTTCTTTTCAGAAATAGCAGCACTCATCTGAAAAATAAAAAACTTTATTTCTAATCCTGGAAAAATCTATTGAGTTCTATTTGCAGTAACTTACTTGATCTCTCCGCGCTGTTGTTGTCATCTGCTAATTCTCTCCATTGGCATCAGATCGGCCTCTCCAGGAATCAATGCATTTCAAAGCACCAGAAAAATAGAGATAAAATAAGTTGAGACTATATTACTGATTGACAATGTAGGACAATAAGCAAATAAAATATTCATTGTCTCCCAACACAGGAAAAGAGAGGATGACAGTGAGGAGAATGAGAGTGAGGAGAAGAGAGAAATTCATGAAGAGGGAAATCAAGAGGAGAAGAAGGGCTCGTGGTGGTGAAAAAAAGTAACATGTAATAACCCTGAGGAGCACAATTATCAGTAATGGTGCCAAAAATAAATTAAAGCAGATGTAACTGATATGATGGTCTGTGTGTTTTACATCTGCTCAAGATGACAAAAATAACTTTTCTTTCAATTTCAAAAGGTTTTGTCAATGTCAGCCCCTTTTAGGACGGGGCCAGTTTTAGCCTCTGTGACATGGCCCCTTTTTCAAATCTGACATCTGTCACTTTAGGTGGTTCTTCTTTTTGGATTATTAATTAGCAATATAACAAATGCTGAATGGTATAGCTGCATGTTTTATTTTTTTGCCTGGAGCAAAATTTATTGCCTAAGCAGTCAATTACTGTAACAAATTGTGCACCTTCTGCCCATCACAATGACAGCCATGTTATCTTGATGGCCGCTTAATGTCAAATTAAAGGGGTTGTATCATTACATTAAATGGTCTTCAGAATAAGGGGACAGTGAAAATAAGCAACTTTGCAATTGGATGTCATTATCAAAGCTGTCTTGTTTTCACAGTCTCCCTTATCTTCTGTTTCTGTAAACACTGTTCCCCAGTGCCGGTCAAATCCCACCTCCTTTCATTTCATTGGCTGATGGCTCTACTAATTTACATTCTGTCGGCCCCCAGTCGTATTCACGGGAGCGTGAATTCCTGCCTCTCTCACTCAGAATAAGGGGTCGTCAGCATTTCACTCTGCACAGCCAGCAGATGCACAGTAATCCTGCAGCTGCTTCTACAATCCGAAAACAGCAGAATTGTGCCTCGGTGCCTAATGCTGCTACGTGTAAACATAGAAAGGAGACAGATCTGTGCTGCTCTGGATGAGTTCATAGAAGACTGGATTCAACTGTAAAAAACCCTGTGAGAGGAGAAGAGATCAGTGCTCTGAGTTCATAGAGGACTGTCTAGACTGAATGCAGGGGGGTGGTATGTTAGCAATCAGCTCTGACAATATGAGACTGCCTAGGGAGAGGAACGACACAGTGAGATGGGGACTTAGACAGAGAGGGGTCGTGGGGAAGAGCAGGGATGTGCTATCCCCTCTCACTGATCTCAAACAAACACACTGACTCGGGAGCGAGCATGAACAGTGAAGGGAGGAGATGATGTCATCTCCCTTCAGTTAAGAAACACCCAGCTGGGAGAGGATTTCAGGAACTGAGAAAATGAAACTACAAGAAAACAGACGAACTGATGTAGCGATAAATCCCCTTTAAGTTAACACTTTCTTTATTCTTTTATATGGTTTTGTACAGAGATTGTAATCATTCGCATTGTTATCTGTTCCCACTGGAGCGCACAATTTGAATTTCAGTATGTTCTCTTAGTGTGGGGGAAACTCATGTGTGATGGACTTTTGTCATGGGCAGTTGGTGGATCAACAGTGTCAGTCACAAATTTTGATGTAAAACCAGACCAGTATCTAAGGAGTCCCTTGATCTTCACCCTTTATGGGATATAAGGGATCTGGACGTCACTAATAGAAGTCCAGGGCAGGCAGAGTTCTTGTGTAGATGGATCACAGGGAGAAGCTCAGGGCCGGCAATGGACAAACAGGAAAGTCCAGAACAATCAAAAGGTCAAATCAGAAAATAATACACAGAACTCACTCTCTAAACCAGGCCCGTACTGGTGATATAATTAACTGGGCACTTGCCTTTTGAGCTGCTAGGGCCTGGGTCGCCATGCCGGCTCAGAGTGTCCGCTGCGAGCTGGTGACTCACACAAGAGGGTTCTGAGTACCATCACCAGCAGGGGACGCAGAAGGCCCCCTTTCGCCACGCGACTGCATTGCGGGGTCAAATAGACCCAGATATGCAGGGATCAAGGCCACTACCTGCACGGTGCAGGCGGCGGCTCAAGCAGAACAGCCAGGAGGCAGCGTGATATGATGCAGCCTGTGTCCCGAAGCGGGCGGCATGAAGATCTCACACTGGCCATTCTGGACGAAGAGAAGAGGAGAGGAAAAAAGGGTGAAAGGCGAGTATTTTTTATTTTTAATATGGGCTCCCTAACAACATATATGTGCTCCCTAGCTACCTATATGGGCTCCCTAACTACATATATGTGCTCCCTAGCTACCTATACTGGCTCACTAACTACTTATATGTGCTCCCTAGCTACATATATGGGCTCCTTAACTGCTTATATCGGCTCCCTAGTTACCTATATGGGCTCCCTAACTACTTATATGTACTCCCTAGCTACGTATATGGGCTCGCTAATTACATATATGTGCTGACTAACCACCTATATCGGCTCCCTAGTCACCTACATGGACTCCTAGCTGCCTATATGGGATCCCTGGCCACCAATATGGGCTCCCTGGCCACCAATATGGGCTCCCTAGCTAAAAATAAGGGCTACCTAAGCACCTATATCGGCTCCCTAGCCACCAGTATGGGCTCCCTAACCAAATATATGGGCTCCCTAACCACCTATGTGGGCTCCCTAACTACCTTTATGGGCTCCCTGGCCACAAATATGGGCTCCCTAACTGCCTATATGGGCTCACTGGCCACCAATATGGCCTCCCTAACTACTTAAATGTGCTCCCTAGATACCTCTATGGGCTCCCTATCTACAAATATAGGCTCCCTAACCACCTATATGGGCTCCCTAGCTACCTATATGGGCTCCCTAACTACCTATATGAGCTTCCTAGTCAACTATATAGGCTCCGTAGCTACCTATATGGGCCTAATTACTGCCTATATGGGCTCCCTAGTTGCCTATATTGGCTCCCTAACCAACTATATGTGTTTCCTAGCTACGTATATGGGCTCTCTAGTTACTTGTGGGCTGCCTAGCCACCGAGATTGGCTCTCTGGCCACCCATATGAGCTCCCTAGCTACCTATATAGGCTCTCCAGCCACCTATATGGGCTCCCTAGGAACCTATATGGGCTCCTTTACTACCTATATGGGCTCCCTAGCCACCTATATGGGCTCCCGAGTTACCTGTCGGCTGCCTAGCTATCTTTATGGGCTCTCTAGCTACCTGTATGGGCTCCCTAGCTACCTTTATGGGCTCCCTAACTACCTTTATGGGCTTCCTAGCTACCTTTATGGCTGCCTAGCTACTTTTATGGGCTGCCTTACTACCTATATGGGCTACCTGTGTGGATCCCCTAGCTACCTAAATAATGTGGGGAAAATATATACCTGCCTTTTTACTGGGAGTGGCCCTGTCTCCCTCCCTTTTTACTGAGGGAAGCCCTGTCTACCTACCTGATTAATGAGGAGGGGGCTGTATACCCACCTAACTACTGGAGGAGGCCCTGTCTACCTACCTAATTGATGAGGAGGGGGCTGTATACCCACCTAACTACTGGAAGAGGCCCTGTCTACCTACTTAATTAATGGGGGGGGGTCTGTATACCTACCTTACTACTGGGAGGAGGCTTTTTTTACCTACCGAATTACTGGAGGAGACCCTGTACCCACCTACCTAACTACCGAGGGGCCTATGTAACTACCTCCCTAATGGGTACCCTATATACAGTACCTACCTACTGAGGGGACTCTATATACTTATTTACTGAGAGGGTCTATATAGGTACCTAATGGGGGACTATATACCTACCTACTGTGGGGACCTTTATGCTTATCTATCTACTGAGGGGGCTTATATACGCAATGAGGGGTTACCTAATTGGGGATTATATACATCTTTACCTACTGAATGAATATGTAAACTTACTGAGGGGGCCTATTTACCTGCATTCTGAGGGTACCTATATACATATCTACTGTGGGGGGTCTATATACTTACCTGCCTAAAGGGGGATTGTATAGCTACCTGATGGAGGCCTACATATTTCTATGTTATTTATCTGACTTTTTTAATTTCTAATTTTTAGGGTCTAAGATACCTAAAAAGAGCATCTACCTAAGAGCCTGTCTACTATATGGTGTGGACCTACCTACTGGTGGCACAAATGGGGGCCCTGTAATTGTCTGTGGGTCCTTTCACTGTTTGGGGTACAATTACTGTGTGTCATACTGAAACAGAAGGTAATGTATTAGCATACATGAATATGCTATTACATTGCTAAGTGTAGAATAGGTATCCCTTAATGTGATTTAAGTAAAAAAAAGTATAAAATAAAAAATGTAGAAAAAAGTAAAATTATAAAAATTATAATTAAAAAAATATATATATATATATATATTGCTCATACATTGCACAAACACCCTCTACCCCACCCCCCAAATAAACTACACATATCAGGTATCCATTCAATCAGAAATCCCAAGCGGTCAGCAATGTCTCGCAGTGCCTGTGGCTTCTAGCCTGCAGCTTGAGGATGTAAACTGTCAGGAAAAAGAAGTCACCTGTGATGATAGTGACATTGTGGATCCAATGTGGTCTTTTTAACAGCAGCTGGCAAGCGCATCATCGGTGGAGGAGGATGATGATGGGGTAGTGTCAGTGCACGTCTGTCCTCAGAAAGGGAGAGGGCGGTCGCACAAGTCCGCTAACATTGCTCCTCCAGCAGTGGTCAGTGGTGGCAGCAGAAAGACCAGTACTAGGTTTTCACCGTCGAATAGGTCCAGGACCTGTGAAGCCTGAGCTTTTTCAATCAAACCTCAGATTCGCCGAGTAACCTCATATGCTGGGTTTGCTTTCAACGCACCAGTCAAGGAAAGAATATAAAGAGTTTAAGCACCACGAGAATAAACAGGCACATGCATGTAAAGCATGAATTGCTGTGGAAGAGTCACTTGGAGAAAAAAGGCCACACGGGTCCTGGGCTTCCAACCACCGTGACATCTTCTGCCTCATCCTCCTCTTCCAAGCCCAAGTGGTCATCTGCTGCCGATGTGCCGGAGCAGCATGAGCAAGCACCATTCCCAGTCCCAAATACTGTTGGACAATTCCCACCAGCAACACAGCCTACACCTTCCCCTTCCACCAGTGTGACCTGCACGCCGTACAGCAGCCAGTCCGGCAGCCAGCCTTCTGTGTACCAGGTGTGGGAGCATAAGAAATGCTTTCACCCCAACCATCCCAAAGCCAAAAGCCTGAATGTCGGCATTGCCAGGCTGTTGGCCTTGGAAATGTTGCTTTTCCGCCTGGTCCAAAACAGATGGGTTCCGCCACTTCATCGCTCTGGCATGCCCCCAATATCAGATTCCGAGCAGGCATTTCTTTGCCAGAAAAGCTGTCTCTGCCCTGGCCCGACACGTTGCAGAAAAAGATCTCCAGCACCTTGGCTGCCTCTGTGTCCACCAAAGTCCATGTTACTACAGACACATAGACTAGTAAGCATGGTCAAGAGAGTTACCTCTCACTGAATGCTCACTGGGTGAGTTTGGTGGATGACAGTGCCTCTGGTGATGGGTCTTGGGCTTGACAGACACTCTTCCACACTGCTGGGATGGTGCAGAGTCCAGATCCCCAACCTCGACGGGTAGCATCACAAACGTCATGAACCTGGTTGTGCAGAAAATTCTCAAGCGTTACCTGGGTCTTGACTGTCTGCTTAGGAAGGCTCGAGGTCTTACCTCACACTTCCGGCATTCACACCCAAGTTTGGCATGACTGGCAGCGTTGCAGCGTGATCTGGGCCTCCCCGTCAACCGTCAGATATGTGATGTGGCACCACGCTGGAATTCCACCCTCCACATGCTCCAGAGATTGTCGCAGCAGCATAATGCCATTATTAGGGATGAGCAAATTGATTCTAACAAAGTGGAATTCATTTAGAATTCAGGAAATATTCTATTCTGAATGAAGCCGAAGTTCATGGCGATTCGTGTTAACAAATCTAAAATGGCCGCCCGACATATGTCTGAAATTCATCCAGTTCATTCTGTAGGGATATTTCAATCTGTAGCAAAGAGTTAATTTTTTCACTTATTGTGAGAAATATGGGTGACATGTATGATTGGGAGTTGCGCCTGTTTTCTGGCGAAAACTGCGCCTCACCGGCTCGAATCCCCTGTCAGATGCAGGGATGCGATATTAGGTGCAACCTTCGCCACTTTCGGATGCGCTTAACATGAAGGGGCGTGCAGTGGGTGCGCCATGGGCGTTCTGGGGCGGGACGCGGCAAATTCGAAAACTCCGAGGTATGCATGATCGCGGGTCTGCAAAGTGAGGCGCATTGCAGCACTCGCCAGCTCCGACAGGCAGACCTAGTTGAATGTGGTTTGTCTGAGCAGAGAAGTGGAGCGTGGTATTCTTGTAGTGCGCTCGAGTTCTATACTTACAGCAGTACACTACTACAATAAATTAATTGTCAAGAAAAATAAATAATTAAGCAACAAATTCTGCTTGGCGGACAACAGGTCCCAGCAAGCCTTTTGTTGTATTTACTGAATTGCATTAAACTTTTAAGCAGCCCAAAAACATCAAAAATATATGTTAGGGAAAATGTGTAAGAAAACATCTGTCCAACCTCTGTCCAACATCTGCATTGGCTTATGTGATGTAAAATGACTGTAATTTCCATGGACTTTGGAATACATTTTGTAGTGGATATATTTTTCTTTGAAGCTAATATATATATTGTCATTAATGTTATTGTAAAAAATTTACTAATACATTGATTAATTGTTCCAGCACTTGGATATGTCTGTTTATTAAGTAATTCATTTCAATGACCAATCCAGTTTATTCTTCATACTGTGTAATGTATTTCCGATGCGAAATCCGTTCCGGAATTACATTGCAAATATGTGCCACACTTTGTCAGAGAACTCATCAGATCGGGAAAAATATCTGTCTGTATTTTATCTCATCATCTCCCCAATGCTGAACCCCCTAATATACAGTCTAAATAGCAGGGACGTAAGAGAGTCGAGCAAGAAATTGTTCTCAAACTTAAATGGATCCACCAGCATTTAGAAGGGATGTGTGCACTATGGGTTATTTTGATGGTAAGATGATTACGGATTGTTGTAGGCAGCTTGTTATCATCTTCAAAATTTAGTGTAATAGGGCAATTTGGGACATGCAAATCCCCCATCCAGAAAAATTCTAATTCTCGATCCTGACCTGACACATGGCACCTTTGACATTTATGACATATTCCCAGAGCCAGGACAAGGCAAATTGGCGCTAAAGACAAATTCCCCAGCACAACCCCAACCCAAGAAGATTTAAATTCCGTGGCCAGACCTGACAAAGGCGTCTTCGGCATTTCTTGTCCTCTATTCCTCTCTTCAGTTTTCAGTGTGCTCAGAAGGGGCGTGTGTGATTTGTTTGAACTGCATATCATGTGATCCAGCAGGCTCACATCACCATGTCTTTCTTCACAGTGTGCTCACTCCAGTCAAACAAAAGTCTGTTTATGTAAAGAACTGTGAGTAGCTACAATGTAGCTCATTGGTTAGAGTTTTTGCCTTATAGCACAGAAGTCCTAAGTTCATATCCGTGCTGGAACCAAATTTGTGGATTTTTTTCTCTTCATCATTGCACACACTTATTTGAGGTTTCTTTTTTAAATTAATTTGCACTGACTAATTACTAAGGAGTATAGAGGACGGGAGTAGAATGACAGCACCTGGGGTTGAACACTTGCTCAGCAGTGAGTGTGTGATTATTAGGCAGAGAATAAAATGGGATTGTGTTTTAAACTTTTTTTTTATTTTTTTTTTTACTATTTTTTTACCCTGCAATTCTATTGGTACTTTTATTTTATTGGTACTGGACCATTAGGGAGCACAATCACTTGTGCATCATTCTGCAATACTAATATATAGCATAATAGTTTACAGTTACAGCTCCCATATAACAAAAAAACAAGAAAAGAGAAGGTGGCGCTTCCACCGTGTAACACCACAAGGACAGCGAAAACAAACTCAGAAGTTGTAGCATCTGTAGTTTTAGGGCTTTGCCAAGAAGTAAGTTCTTTACCTAACAGGCTGACACTCCCCTCTTGACTCTTGAAAAAAGGGCGTTGTGTTTCTGTGTTTAAAAAAACAAGTACCTCCTCTGTGATGTCATCACCTCCCATGCACGTTCCTGATATTCAGTCTCTATACTTGAGCAAACATGTTATTTGGCTAATCCACTGGGGATAACTGTATTGTGCACAAGTTTCTCCCTCTTATCTGCTCAGGAGAGAGGATAAGCTCTGAGCAGGCAGCGTCTTTCATTTGTTTACGAACTGCTGCCCGGGGGGGGGAGGGAGGAGGGCTGAGTAGGGAGAGTCGGCATGTTTACTCAGATAATTACATTACAACCAGTGGATTCTCTATACAAAAGACACAGGATCTTTTCTCCCCAGTTCTTTTAAAGCTCGTTCATTTTCCCTGCCATCAGATAAGAAGTGCACTTTTTTTAATGACATATATTTAGAAAAGTGATTAAATACCCATTATGGATGATCCCATGTCAACATTAGATTGTGGCAAAACCCCTAAGTCAGCAGCCTCTAGCATTGCTCCCCACCAAGAGGCAGTGAGTGTGGGAGGTAGTGTTCAAATAGGAAAAGACTGCTTCGGTGCTCGGTTACAGAGATGAATTACCACGTAGTTGAGGAAAGGATCATATGTTCTAGCCTTTTGTGTGTTTTCCTTTATAACTACTAAGATGCTGCGGTAAGGTTAACTACAGCACCTAAGTTGTTAAATGACCAGAATCTGAGTCATCTCTGGTCCTGGTTGCTGTAGTCTAGTTCCAGCTGTAACTAACAGCTGACACTGTGTGTCAGCTCCTGAGCATGTGCCATACATAATTGTGCCCCCTTACTGACAGGCAAAGGTAGAGTTGTCAAGTTGATGATTTAGTGGAAAACATTATAATCTGTTCTATTATTACATCCTTATCAAGCTCACCAGATATTGTGTTTAAACTGCTCATTATTACATCCTTATTGCGTTCCTCAGATATTTTCCACACTGCTTTGCCTAAGAACAGAAGCTGCTTACAGCAAGAAAACAAGGCCTTCAGAAATTCCTCTTCTGAAGGGCACAGAAAGAATACTGCGCAGATGCAAATCCTGCTCTGTGGTTTCAATTATAATCTGCCTTAGCAACAGCCAACTTGCCAATCATGTGATTCTTGACACATCACATAGCAAAGATATATGAAGCTGTAACTTCCGGATAATAAACAGATTTATGCACCAGACAGACCTGTGTGGCGTGTATTTCCTAGGCTCTCAGCTGTTAACAGCTTTGTTACCCAATTTGGACAGAGACAACTAATTGAATAGGAGTAAAACAAAAGATAATTCTACACCTAATATCTTCACCTGACATTTGGTGCTGTGACTCGGATTCACCAAAATACCACGGAAATTGTTAAACCTGCAAATGGACTTCTGCAGCATACTGGAGGCCCCAAGGATCAGGAGCAGTGTAAAAATCCATCCAACGAATAACAGAAAAATTCCTTCAGTGATATCTAGAAAGTTTTGCTTTGCTTATAGTAGTTTGTTTACAGAAGTGTTCCCTGGCGCAGAGAAAAGGAAAGAAAATTTGTTTACAAAGTGTCTGCAGCTGAGAAAGTTTACAGTGTTCGTGGCTGTAGCAAGAGAAAAAACACACAGAACACAGAATACGATCTTTTGGCCTCAACCCAAAGCATCTACAGTCATATGAAAAAGTTTGGGCACCCCTATTAATCTTAATCATTTTTTGTTCTAAATATGTGGGTGTTTGAAACAGCCATTTCAATTTGATATATCTAATAACTGATGGACACAGTAATATTTCCGGATTGAAATGAGGTTTATTGTACTAACACAAAATTTGCAATGTGCATTAAGCCAAAATTTGACCGGTGCAAAAGTATGGGCACCCCAACAGAAAAGTGACATTAATATTTAGTAGATCCTCCTTTTGCAAAAATAACAGCCTCTAGTCGCTTCCTGTAGCTTTTAATCAGTTCCTGGATCCTGGATGAAGTTATTTTTGACCATTCCTCTTTACAAAACAATTCAAGTTCAGTTAAGTTTGATGGTCGCCGAGCATGGACAGCGCGCTTCAAAGTATCCCACAGATGTTCAATGATATTCAGGTCTGGGGACTGGGATGGCCATTCCAGAACATTGTAATTTTTCCTCTGCATGAATGCCTGGGTAGATTTGGAGCTGTGTTTGGGATCATTGTCTTGCTGAAATATCCATCCCCAGCGTAACTTCAAATTCATCACTGATTCTTGTACATTATTCTGAAGAATCTGCTGATACTGAGTTGAATCCATGCAACCCTCAACTTTAACAAGATTCTCGTTGCCGGCATTGGCCACACAGCCCCAAAGCATGATGGAACCTCCTCCAAATTTTACAGTGGGTAGCAAGTGTTTTTCTTGGAATGCTGTGTTTTTGGGACGCCATGCATAACGCCTTTTTATATGACCAAACAACTCAATCTTTGTTTCATCAGTCCACAGGACCTTCTTCCAAAATGAAGCTGACTTGTCCAAATGTGCTTTTGTATACCTCAGGCGACTCTGTTTGTGGCGTGCTTTCAGAAACGGCTTCTTTCGCATCACTCTCCCATACAGCTTCTCCTTGTGCAAAGTGTGCTGTATTGTTGACCGATGCACAGTGACACCATCTGCAGCAAGATGATGCTGCAGCTCTTTGGAGGTGGTCTGTGGATTGTCCTTGACTGTTCTCACCATTCTTCTTCTCTGCCTTTCTGATATTTTTCTTGGCCTGCCACTTCGGAGCTTAACACGAACTGTCCCTGTGGTCTTCCATTTCCTTACTATGTTCCTCATAGTGGAAACTGACAGGTTAAATCTCAGAGACAACTTTTTGTATCCTTCCCCTGAACAACTATGTTGAACAATCTTTGTTTTCAGATCATTTGAGAGTTGTTTTGAGGAGCCCATGATGCCACTCTTCACAGGAGATTCAAATAGGAGAACAACTTGCAATTGGCCACCTTAAATACCTTTTCTCATCATTGGATACACCTGGCTATGAAGTTCAAAGCTCAGTGAGGTTACAAAACCAATGTTGTACTTCAGAAAGTCAGTAAAAAGGAGTTAGGAGTATTCAAATCAATAAAATGATAAGGGTACCCAAATTTTTGCACCAATCCAAATTTGGTTTAATGCATATTGCACATTTTGTGTTAGTACAATAAACCTAATTTCAATGCGGAAATATTACTGTGTCCATCAGTTATTAGATTTATCAAATTGAAATGGCTGTTGCAAACACCCAAATATTTAGAACAAAAAATGATTAAGATTAATAGGGGTGCCCAAACTTTTTCATATGACTGTATTGGGGGGTTGCCCAACTTCTGAGAGGTGCTGAAACTTGGTAGCGTTCGTTGCACACAGCACACACAAGACACTTCTTTCCAAAGACATTATTTCATATGTGGATTATGATGATTGTCCGGTTTTTACACCCTCAACATAAACACCTCTTTTAAACTTACAGATGAGTATTCTAACTTGTTTTATACGCTGAAACTAATCATTTTCTTAATTCTGCCCTAGATATACCGGACTATACAGAAACCCTTCAAACTGCACAGACACTGCAGGACAAGCCTCATCAATATTGACCCAATCCACTTCAAGTCAACAATGCCCAGTTGCTTATTACTCCGTCCGACTAGATACAGTTGCAAAGGAGGCTCTATCTTGTAAGGGCTATCACCACATCACAGGCCATTCTTGACAAGAATGCAGATATTGGCTTAAGCTACACAGTGACCACTTATACCCTCATGTCATATCTGCAATACTGACACGGATTCAGCCGCATCACCCATACACTACTACACATGTGACATTTCAATGTGTCCTACTGATGACAGATATATGATTTCATTCAGTGTTGGATAGAACCATTTATGTTACATTTGGAGTTGAAGGGGGAGATATCATGGGGAGTCCTTTTTCTGAGTATCTCCCATCCCTATAAGATCAGCGGCATGACTGTACTCAGTGAATGCAGGATGAGGTAGCGGGTTATAGATCAGCTATTAGAAAACCCTGATGATAAGTTCTGTGTGGATGGATGATGGTATACCTTGGATGAAAGGTTTTATACAGGATATGCAGTAGTCACATTATCAGAGACTGGGAAATAAGCCCGGGAAGCCAAATAAAAACGCATTGGAAGAGTCCTAAAATCAGGCTGAAGAACAGACTGCCAATATATACAAGATATACACAGATAGTCATTATGCCTTTGGGATCGTGCATGACTATGGACTATGGCTCCATATGGAAGGCGAGACTGTTTGTTACAGTAAATAGACAGTCTATTAAAATGAAAAACAAGTGTGTGCATTGATGAAAGCGTAACTGCTACCTAAACAAGTTGGAGATATCAAGGTAAAAGGCCATTAAAGGACAGACACCCATAAAAAAAGAAGAAACCACATAGCTGACCACGCAGCTAAAAGCAGTAGCCTGAACCAGTGTGTAGAACCCGGCTGTCATTTCCGTAGAGCTGCAAAGAAGAAACACCATTTTAATAACCTGAAAAAGTTGCAAGAACAGGCCAGAGAAGAAAAGAAGACAAGAAGAAAAGAAGATTTGGTGTGAGAAGAATGAAATACTAACATCAGAAGTATTTTGGGCAGTTGGAAAGAGATTGTGTCTTCCAAAGACTCTTTATCCTGTTTTGGCCTAAGCAGCACATGGAGTCAAACACCGGTCAAAGACTGTTATGGCTGACCTGGATAACAAGGTTTGGTGTCCTTGGAGTGACTGCCAAGTACACTCAAAGATGTCTGCTTTGCGCAAGAAACAATGTGGGAAGAAGTGAATACCCCACATTGCTACACTCCCAGAGCAGAGTGCGAGAGTTGGACTATGTCACTATCTGCATTGGTCTTTCTCTGGATGGCCTAAAGTAGTCCTGATTGCTCAAGCAAGCTATAGCCAAGAAGCTGCTGTCAGAAGTAGTGTGCAAATATAGAGTTCCTGAAGCAAAGTCATCAAATCACACATTAAGACATCTCACTGAAGTCATGAAGAAAACCATGGATTTGTTAGGGACAGGAAAAAAAAACTTTCATACTGTTTATCATCCACAGCGTAGCTGTATGTAGAGAGGTAGGATATATACATATCTAGTAAGATAGGCCTCAGGCCATATGAGGCAATAGTTGGTTTTAGTCTCTATATTAGGATTATATTGTTTTTGTACTACAGCTCCAAATGCAACATAGTGGTTTGACCTGACCTCTTATGTAACAGCACTAACAAAGCACCAAACTGATATACGTTCTCAAGTTTTTGTCTCCCTTCCAGATCCCGACTCACTCTGTAGATGATACTGTACCCATAAGTTGGAGCCAGGAGAGTGGACGGTCATTAAAAGAGACGTGGGGGGGGCCCTGGAACCACTATTTGATGGTCCCTACCAAGTGCCTCTTACCACACACACCGCTGTAAAGCTGGAGGTGAGCCCCGAGCCAGGGACGGATGACAGATGATTCTTCAGTACCTGTCTGTCTGCCTGCCATAGCCAGAACCAGATGACTGATGATTCCAGCACCTGCCTGCCTGAGACAGATGACAGATGATTCTCCAATATCCACCTTAGACGGATGACAGATGACTTCATTACCTGCCTGAGACGGAGGACTAAGGATTCCAGTACCTGAGACTGACCACTAAGGATTCCAAAACCAAAGACTCAAGGAGGATTCACGCATATTATCACCAAGAAAGGAGGGACAAATAAAAACAGCCAGTGCATAACTAGGGACTGTCTGCCCAGGAAGCACTCTGGGACAACCCATTTTTTTCCCATTTCTCTAGGTAATTGGTTTGTGGCTGTGAACCATTTTAGTCCCTTGAAAAAGAACTTAGCAAGACAAAAAGAAGATATTTACTTTTTCCTTTCCAAAGAAATGTGCTATAAGAGACAGTAATTATAATGCATTTCCATACTTAGAAAATAGAAAGAACCACCAAAGACCTGCATGAAAAAGGATACCATAATCAGTGCCCCAATGAGAATAATAGTGCACACGGAGGGCTACGAATTAGCCAACAAAACATAAAGGCACCCACAAGGGGGGATTGTGAGAGTGAGGTTTGAGGATTCTTCATGGGTGACCATTCTTAGTTTCCCAAATCCTAGAACCTCTTTCAGGTCTTATCCTTCCTATCTCATGACAGATCTTCGTGTTTAGAGAGTCAATAACTGTCGAGGTCGAGAATAGCTCGAGGACAACCGACAAACACCCTCATGTAGGGACTAAACTAGTTAGCTTGCAAGTTGTAGGGACAGTCACCCCTCTCCCTATCCTTAGCTAGAGTCCAGGAACAGTCCAGATCGAAACTGAGTCTTTAGGGGGGATTTCTTAGGACAGATTCTAATGTTTTAGGGGGGACTGTCAAGTTGATGATTTAGTAGAAAACATTATAATCTGTTCTATTATTACATCCTTATAAAGCTCACCAGATATTGTGTTTAAACTGCTCTTTATTATATCCTTATCGAGTTCATCAGATATTTTCCACACTGCTTTGCCTAAGAACAGATGCACTGCTTACAGCAAGAAAACAAGGCCTTCAGAAACTCCTCTTCTGAAGGACACAGAAAGAATACTGCACAGATGCAAAACCTGCACTGTGGTTTCAATTATAATCTGCCTTAGCAACAGCCAACTAGCCAATCATGTGATTCTTGACACATCACATACCAAAGATATATGAAGCTGTAACTTCCGGATAATAAACAGATTTATGCACCAGACAGACCTGTGTGGTGTGTATTTCCTAAGCTCTCAGCTGTTAACAGCTTTGTTACCCAATTTGGACAGAGACAACTAATTGAATAGGAGTAGAACAAAAGATAATTCTATACCTAATATCTTCACCTGACAGAGTCACCTACCTCTGCCTACCACTCATCCCAGTCCTATCTACAAGCCCTTATACTCACATGAATATCAGGTTATTTTGTTATGTTGTGTAGCAGAAAACCATTAAAAAGCACATTTTTGTTGCCTTAATTGTGATATGATGTAATATTTTCACACAATATTATGTGGAACCGTAGTATAGGGGCTAGTGATCCACGTTTTAATTTAGTCACCATTCTTGTGTTACTTGATGTCATCCTGAAGGAGATGGATAAGAACGCCATCATGGTGTCCTACATTTGACTTTGTAATACAAGAAGAGCTATAAGTGGGATTTAAAGGGTTTCCCAAAAAGCTATTGTGTTTTGCACCTTTAGTGAGTGTGGACATGGTGAGCATGGGAAAGATAGCAAGACCAACTGTGAGATTGGGCAAAGAGTGGGCAGACAGTAAGAAGCATGCTACTGGACTGTAGAGACTGGAGAGTGACTACCTCTGGGGAAGAGAAGAGTCCATCCAGCCACTCAGTAAAACAGCGAGAGACAGAGAGTAATATTTACTGGAGACATGGAGCCAAATAGACTGGGGAGTCTGAGGGACTGTGAGGGGCCTGGAGAATATGAATTTTCTGGATTGGCGTTGCAATGGACTGTCCCTGTTTGGTTCAACACTGATACAACCAAACTTTTAAAAAGAAATCTCTACAATAACAATAAGTTGGGGTTAGCATATTTATGTCTTTTCAGGGTAAACTTACCTCTCTGTGACACTTCCAACAACGCCATTGCTCTGACATTTCCACCATAAAAATGTGCCGTGGGACTGGATGTGACATCTGTGTATGAGTGACGTCTGAGGGATGGCACCGCCGGACCCAGAAACATTATACAGAGATAAGTTGACCCTAAAAAGGTCTGAGAAACCTTAACTCTAACCCTTAATTTAGGACAATGATTTTTGTTAGAGACAATATTTTTGGCAATTTAAAGCAAAATTCAGTAAGAGAGTGATCTTTCCATGTGTGTAAGAAGAAAGGATCGTATTTACAATTGACCATTCTAGAAGTTCACTGATACGGGATCTGCTTCTTTGTATTCCCTCTAAAAGCATGTAGAGAACAGCGCATGTGATACCAGAATAAAAGACTGAAAGTTGAACTGCATGCTATCAAAGATAAAATGTTTTTCTGTAAGATGCAGTAACTCTGTTACAGACTGTGTAGACTGTGGCCTTTGATCGGACAAAAAAGAAGACTGACCTTTAAAAGCAAAGAGCTTATTTGGGGGTATACTACTTCCAGGAACAGAAGTCAAAATAATTTTAGAATTCACTATGGGCTATCATTAGTTAAAAAGCTGGTTCAACCCTTCAAACAACTCCTAGGTGGGGCTCGCTATGATTGTGGCTAGCCTCTGTTAGACCCATAGATCACAGTATGGAAGGTTTGGGCAAGAGTCATCGGTAGTGTTGAGCAATTATTATCGACAAAGTTGTATGTTGACAGTTTTTATGTTGATCGAAATTTTTAGATCATGCGATAATTTAGGTTAAAATCTGTGCATCATCTATTAAGATCAAGCCATTTTCGGCGCTTCCTGTCATTTTGGCGGCCAGCAAATCAGCTTACAGAATAGAGCAGGGTGAGATGTGTGTGCGACGTCATGACTGGGATGTGTATGGTTGCGATTGGCTGTGTGGCTCTACTGTTAGCTGTGATCCTTACAACTTAGTTAGATCAGAGATTGGAAGATTTTATGTAGTTAGGTAGAGAATTTTAAAGGAGCATCTACCACTGTAAAGTCAGGGTGGTAAGCCGGGGGGGGGAGGGTCCCCCGCGGGCGAATACATACAAGCTCTATAAAGAATACTGGATAAAGTTCACCAAGACTTAGTGTAGAAATTGCACTGCAATAGCTTTATTATTAACAGTTTTCTATTGAAATATTTCCTGGATATTGGGCAGACTGAACTTATATTAGGATACACATCTTTTCTAGTAACTGCGGGTCTCTTGTTAGGTAAAAACCCCACTTTATTATCAGTATACATTTCAGATAGGTGTTCTTTTTCAATTTTGCCCATTCCAGCTTTGTTGATATAGCCACCTTGCAGTTAAATTAGAATCCAGCAATTTTGTAGTCAGCACAGGTTGATAGGTGCCAAAAATAACTTTTATTATCCGAATACATTACAGATATGTGTTTTTTCACTTTTGCGCACTACAGCTTTGTTCATTGAGGCACCTTGCACTTAAATGTGAATACAGCAATTTTGTAGTCACCACAGGTGAATTGAAAGGTGCCAAAAATACCTTTTATTATCCGAATACATTACAGATACGTGTTTTTTGACTTTGGCGCACTACAGCTTTGTTCATTGAGGCACCTTGCACTTAAATGTGAATACAGCAATTTTGTAGCCCACCACAAGGTGAATTGAAAGGTCCCCAAAAATACCTTTTATTATCCGAATACATTACAGATACGTGTTTTTTGCACTTTTTCCCAGTCCAGATTTGTTGATAGAGCCACCTTGCAGTTAAATTTGAATCCAGCAATTGTGTAGTTACCACAGGTGAATTGATAGGTGCCAAAAAATACCTTTTATTATCCGAATACATTACAAATACTTTTTTTTTCACTATGGCGCACTACAGCTTTGTTCATTGAGGCACCTTGCACTTAAATGTGAATACAGCAATTTTGTAGTCACCACAGGTGAATTGAAAGGTGCCAAAAAATACCTTTTATTATCCGAATACATTACAGATACGTGTTTTTTCACTTTGGCGCAGGCCAGCTTTGTTGATAGATCTACTTTGCAGTTGAATTGGAATCCAGCAATTTTGTTTTGATTTGAGGGATTTGAGAATAGCTGTGATTTGCCGTCTTTTAATAAGAGACTTTCCAAAACTCTTCCATACCTTCTCAAATTTTTATATTCTGAACATGGAGCGAAATTCAGGTGGTAAGCGACAAAGAGGGGGTAGAACATGGAGGTAGAGGTACGAGAAAGGTGCTCCTTCCAGTCTGGCGAAAAACACGCATGCCAGCGATCGTCATTTGCAGGACCATCAGGCTTGTCATCGCTGGGTCAGGGCCCTGTGAATCTCAGTAACGAACAGCGTCGCCAATCTGTCCTTCAGTGGTTAATGCAACCTGCATCCAGCACAATTGTCATGTTTTGAATTTTTGGGGGCATTTTGCTGTGAAATGCAGCTAGACAACAGGTCCTATTGTAAAAAATGTGGTTTCTAACAGACATTTGTTCTTCACATTGTCAAATGGCTCAAGGGTGAGGGTGCTGTCAGAAACCGGGAATAGGTAGGACACTGTTAATGGACACATATTGCAAAATGACTTGTTTTTTGCAAGATCTTTAACATAGCTAATCAATCCCTGTATTGGACAACCCATTTAATAAAATTTAAAAAAAGAGAAACAAAGACACGGTGGGATTCCATCCTATTTTAAAAAGGTGTTTTCTAGAATTAAACTACTAAAAAACTTACATGTACAAAATAGCTGGTAAAAAATTTCTCTGAATTATACAAGGGAGGTACAGGAAAACTTGACCAGAGTAGGTTATTCAGAGGACATGGAGTTATGGAGCACGGACAGAGAACAAAGTCCCAAGACAATTTCCCTCCAGCACGTTGAGTAAAATGAAAAAAAGAATGCCATGGGTGGAACAGGAGCGCTAACCACCAGTATTTCCAAGTGAAGCTCAAATTGGTCCGCACTCATACGGAGGGGCAAGCGCTACCCCGGACAGGGGCAGTATATGTTCCAGTGAAACTAAAATGGTGGTTGAAAGAAACCCTTTTTCCGGCACTTTTTAATCTGGGGTCATGCAGGTTTTGGGCTCATGCTGTGGCCCAGGACAGGATAGTCTAAAGTCCAGTGAAAAATAAAATGGTGGTTCAAAGACTCCTTTTTTTCCGGGACTTTTTAATCTGGGGGTCATGCAGGTTTGAGGCTCATGCTGTGGCCCAGACAGGGATAGTCAATGTCAGTGAAACTAAATTGGTGTTTTAAACACTCTTTTTTCCGGCAATTTTTAATCTGGGGTCATGCAGGTTGAGGCTCATGCTGTGCCCAGGACAAGGGATAAGTCAAATGTGCATGAAACTAAAATGGTGGTTGAAAGACTCCTTTTTCCGGGACTTTTTAATCTGGGTCAGCAGGTTTGGGGCTCATGCTGTGGCCCAGGACAGGTATAGTCAATGTCCAGTGAAACTAAAATGGTGGTTGAAAGACTCCTTTTTCCGGCACTTTTTTAATCTGGGGTCATGCAGGATTGGGCTCATGCGGGGGCCAGGACAGGAATAGTCTATGTCCAGTGAAACTAAAATGGTGGGTTTAAAGACTCCTTTTTTTCGGCACTTTTTTAAAATTTGGGGGGCATGCAGGTTTTGGGGCTCATGCGCGTTCCAGGACAGGGATATTCAATGTCCAGTTTCAAGTAAAATGATGGTTCAAATCATACTGCCTTCTGGCACTTTTTAATTTGTGGGTCATGCAGGTTTAAGGGTCATGCTGTGGTACAAGACAGGGGGTAGTGAATGGGCTGTGATTTTTTTTCTGGGCTTTTATAAACCTAAGTGTGTTGCCTAAGAAGTAGCATGTATCCATTTGACTGTTGTGGAATTAATTCCAGCTTCTCCACCCTGTTTTGGGGGTAAGAATGAAGGTGTTGTTGCTCTCCCATAGACCTTTAATGGTCATCGATCATAATCTAAACCCTCGACCATCGAATATCTTGTCGATGATGGTCGGCTATCGACCATCGACCGATGTCGATGGCCAACGTAATCGTTCAACACTAGTCATCGGTCATCTAAGATGACACCTGACCAATACTCTTTAATAAAGACCATGGGTGACGTATGAAAACAGTCTAGGTGTAAGACTTTCTTTGTTACCCATAGCAACCAATCAGAGCACCCATTTCATTTTTTCAGAGCATCAAATTAAATGAAAGAGGGGTTCTAATTGGTTGCTACGAGTAACAGAGAAAGTCTTAGACATAGACAGTTTTCATAAATCTGGCCCATTAATTTTTTTCTATTACTGTTCCTTTATCTTGTTGAAGTATAAGAGAAACTGTCAAGCTGTGAAACTTTACTTGAGACTGCAACCATTACACCTATGTACCACTTAACATGACAGTATCCATGTTGTATGTTGTGCCTCACAGTGTGAAGAAAATAAAGTTATTTGTTTGCGACTGTCTGAGGCATTGCTGGGGATTGGAGGGGACATACTAAATACCTTACAATCAGCAGTCCCCGATTATCACCAAAATAACAGAACTGAGTTCGTTTCGTGGCAATTTCTTTCAAGCATGAACACCAGTAACCATGAGCATCTGTAAGTGGTTCTGCATTAAGAATATGAGCATAATTGTGTGTTATGTCATTTTACAACCCTTGGCAAACATTATGGAATCACCATACTTTCCGCATGTTCTTTTGCCTTGTTCACTTCATAGCAAATCCATGAATCACTGATATAAAAAAAAATTTGAATGCTCTGCTGTATGACCCACACCTGGTAGAGACTTATTATTATTAGTGGCAGATTCTTCTCCAGGTGAAATAGAGGAAAAAATTATGGAATCCTAAAAATTTCCAGTTATTCCTTTGTTCTTTTCCTTAACTTTTATGGTGTCTTAATTCTTCGAGGCTCAGACTTTACTACTAATAGCTCGTATATTCTATATCAGCTGCTTCAATTGTTCTTTTCGAGCAGTGAACAGGAGGGACTCTTGTCATAGAGCCAGTTTTGGAATTTCCACAATACATTTTCCATCAGGTTTAGCTTCAATATATTTGCAACCATGTCATTGAGCAACAGTAACCAAGTTGTGTTTTGTGTCTTTGTGCTTTTTCGGACTGTTTGCAGCCAAATCATTGAGAATTATTTATTTTTTGTCTTTTTTGGGCATTGTCCGCACTGACCATTTTGGTGGCTTCTTCAAAACTGGCAAGGATGGTGCAGAGCTCTTTCACCTGCCTCCACTCTCGGTGGCTCAACACCCCCCAGGTCCGCAAACCCCTGCTTGTCAGGCCATGTGTCACGTCGTACTGCGTAATGGCATTGCGCTGCTGCCACAATTGCTGAAGCATGTGGAGGGTGGAATTCCAGCGTGTTGCCACGTCAACAATGAGACGGTTGACGGGGAGGCCGAGCTGACGCTGCAATGCACCAGGCGGGACGAAGCAGGGGGCGAACGGCGGAAGTGCGAACTCAGACTTTCGAGCCTTCCTCAGCAGGCAGTCCCCGACCCGGGTAGCTCTTTTGAAATTTCTGGACGACAAGGTTCATGACATGTGCCAGGCAAGGGATGTGCTCCACCTACCGAATCTTAAGGGCGGGCCCGCAGATTTCGCCCGTTATCGCACACCCCCTTGCCTGGCACAAGGTTCTTGGCAAACCCCGCCACGCTCGATTCTCATTGCGGAGAGCCGTCCACAGCTCCTGACCTTGTGTGGACGGTCTCCAAGACAGATTAATTTCAACAAGCCTGGTTTTTCTGGGCACGTGATGCCACCAGAGGACCTTGGGGGAAAGAGCCCTGCACCACCCTGCGGTTTTGAAGAGCGTGCGCCAAGCCTGAGAGCCACCGTCACCCCCAGAGACATCCACCCAGCTCACCCAATGAGCTGTCACAGAGATATAGCGGCCTTGGCCGTGCTTACTAGTCCATGTGTCGGTGGTGAGATGGACTTTTCCGGCCACAGATGCAGACAACGCGCTTGCATTTTTAGGTGTCACGTGGCTGGCCGGGGCTGGGACGGCTTTTTTTTGGCAAAGAAATGCCTGCCGGCATCTGGTATTGGGGGCAGGCAAGGGCCATGACGTGGCGGAAAACCCCCTGTGTCCACCAGACGGAAAGGCAACATTTCCAAGGGGCCAAAAGCCTGGCAATGCCGACATTCAGGCTTTTGGGCTTTGGGATGGTTTGGGTTAAACTGTTTCTTCTGCCCCAAACCTGGAAGACAGAAGGCTGGCTGCTAGACTGGCCGCTGTACGGCGTGCAGGTTGTCAAACTGGCGGAAGGAGAAGGGGTAGGATGGGTCTCTGGTGGTGCTGGTGGTACTCGGGCGACGGTGGAGGCTGAAGCGGAGGCTGAACCCTGATCATGACTCTGAGAGACATGGGCAGCTGAGGAACGCTTGGTGGTGGCGGAGGAGGAGGAGGCGGAGACAGAGGGTGTGACAGTGGTTGGAGGCCCGGCGTCGGTCTGGCCTTTTTTGGCCAAGTGTTCCCTCCATTTCAACTCATGCATTCGCTGCATGTGACTAGACATGTTGGTGGTGGTTAACCACTTAAGGTTCTTGCCTCTACTTATGCGTTTACGGAAAAGGCGGCATATGACATCGCTGGGTGAATCAGAGGCTTGGTCAAAGAAGGCCCAGGCTTGAGAGGTCCTGGACCTTTTTGACGGCGAAAAACGAGGAGCGGGGTTTGCGCTGACCGTGGCTGGCGGAATCATATCAGCGGACTTCTGCGGCGCCCTCTCCCTTTTTGAGGCGGGACCCGTACTGACACTAACCCATCGTCTTCCTCCTCGTCCAGTGATGAAGCGCTCGCAAGCAAATTCTGAATTTGGATCCGCAATGTCGTCATCATCATCATCAACACAGGTGACTTCGTCGTCCTGACATTCTGCATCCAGGAGCTGCGGGCTACAAGCAAGAGGGACTGCAAGGCGTTGCCAACCGCCCATGATTTTTGCCGATTGACTGGCTTCCTTCTCCTCCTCTGATGGCATCAGTAACTGGGCGTCAGAGCAGAGAAAATCATCCTCTTTGGCCTCTTGATCTTTTAACATGCCTTCTGACCCCAACCGCATTTTGTCATCAAAGAGGTCTTCAGAAAATGGATTATCCACAGTGGTGGGTACACGAGTTGACATTTGGGCTGCCTTCGCTTCATGTTGGACGGATGCTGATGATGCTGATGATGACATTTGTGGCCGTGACTGGGAGGACGAGGAGGTAAGACTGCTGGATGCGGGGTTGCTTTTAACCCACTAAAAGAACAGATTGGGGGATGTGTTCTTTAAATGGGGTTTTCACAGGGCCCGCCCCAGCGTGACGGCCCTGACAGCCCTGAAAAAACCGACTACCCGCGGGCCCTTGCGTGTTGTGCCAGCACTGGAAGGGACCCCTTTTTTCTTTCCTCTACCTAATGCCCCCTACCCCCCTCTTTGCCCCGCTTACCCCCTGCATTTGCTCCATGTTCGGGAAAAGATTAAAATTTGAGGGGGGTATTGAAAGGTTTTTTGGAACGTCTCCTTTTTTAAAGACGGCAAATCACGTATTCTAAAAATTCCCTAAAAATCAAAACAAAATAGGGGGATTCAAATTTGACTGCAAGGGGGGCTCTATCAACAAAGTGGACTGGGAAAAAAGTGCAAAAAACACGAAATTTGAAATGTAGGGGGAAATAAATAAAAGGGTATTTTTGGCACCTTTTAATTAACCTGTGGGGGGACTACCCCAAATTGCTAGATTAAAATTTTAAACTGAAAAGGTTTGGCTCTTTTCCCAAATCGGGAAAACTGGGGAAAAAAAGTGAAAAAAAAACCCATTTTATCTGAAATGTTAGGGGGTAAATTAAAAAAAAGGTTTTTTGGCAACCTTTTTTTTTTTCCAAAAATTTTCCACCCTTTTTGTTTGGGGGGGGTAAAAAAAACAAAAAAAAAAAAAAAAACAATTCTCCCTTTTTTTTAAAAAAAAAAAAAATATTTCAAAAAAACAAAAATTTAAAAAAAACCTAAAAAAAAAAATTTTTGGCCTTAAAATTTTCAACAAAACAAAAAAAAAAAATTTTGGGAAAAAAATTTGAAAAAAAAAAAAAAAAAAAAAAAAAAAAAAAAAAACCCGTAACTAAAAAGGGTTATACGATAATTTAAAAGGTATTTTTTGGCACCTTTTCAATTGTGGTACTACAAAAATTGATGGATTCAAATTTTAAATGCAAGGTGGGCTCTTTAAAACAAAGCTGGACTGGGAAAAATTAAAAAAAAAAACAACACCTATCGGGTTTGAAATACGGTTTAAAAAAAAGGTTTATTTTTGGCCCTATCAATTAACCGGGTGGTGAATCCCACAATTGAGGGATTAAAAATTTTAACTCCCCAAGGTGGCTCTATCAAAAAAAATTGGGAAACTGGGAAAAATTGAAAAAACAGGGTATCTAAAAATGTATAGGGATAATAAAAGGTTTTTTTTGGCACCATCAATTCACCTGTGGGGGGACTACAAAATTTGTGGATTAAAAATTTTTTAACTGAAAAGGTGGTCTATCAACAAATCGGGACTGGGCAAAAGTGCAAAAAAAAGGGTATCTAAAATTGATACGGTTTAAAAAGGGTTTTTTTGGCCCCAAATAAATTTAACTGTGGGGGACTCCCACAATTGCTGATTAAAAATTTTACTGCAAGGTGGTCTATCAACAAATTTGGACGGGGGAAAAAAAGTGAAAAAAAACCGTATCTGAAATGTAAAACGGAAATAAAAGTTTTTTTTGGCCTATCAATTCCCCTTTTGGTGCTAAAAAATTGCTGGATTCAAATTTAACGGGCAAGGTGGCTCTATCAAAAAAAAGGGGAAAAAGGGAAAAAAATTAAAAATAAACACCTATCTGAAATGTATATGATAAGAAAAAGGGGAATTTTGCACCAAAACCAAATAGACCTGCAGTTACTAGAAAAGATCTGTACCCAAAATTTATAAGTCAGGTGCCCAATATTTAAGAAATTATTTCAACAGTAAACTGTTAATAATAAAGCTATTGCAAGCAATGTCTGCAATACAATATCCCGTTTTCTTTAAAAGGTTTTTCTGTGTTCGCCCTTGCCCCCCCCCTCCCCCCCTCCCCCCCCTTGGGCTTTACAGGGTAGAGCTTTCCCCTTTTAAAAATTTTGTGCCTAAATACCTTTAAAATCTGCAAATCTCTGATTTAAAAAAAGTTCTAAGGTTCCCCCAGCTAAAAGTTTTGGGGTGTCTTGTGAACATAAAAGAATAATTTGCGAGTGTTTGCAAGAGGCCCGAGGGAAAGTCCTAAGTTTGAGTACTTACACAAAACTGGTTTATGAAAAAGGAAGGGCCTTTTTCTAAATTTTTAAATACGAGGTCATGTGATTTTTCCAGCCAAATCGCAACCCCTACACATCCCAGTCATGGGCGTCGAAAACACTTACCCTGCTCTATTCTGTAGGGGAGATTTGGGTGGCTGCCAAAATTGGGCAGGAAGCCCCTGAAAAAGGCGCAATATTAATAAAATTATTTAAAAAAGATTTTTAACCCAAATTTTTCGCCCTGATCTAAAAAAAACCGATCAAGTAAATACCCTGCCGATTTCAAAATTTGGGCGTTTAAAAATCATCAAAAACTAGTTTTCCCAACCCTCGGGGGATGACATAGACAACAAGGAAGATGAGAAAGAGGAGGAAGTTAATGCTTTGATTGTCTGTAAATCCCTTAATATGGGAAATTTCCCTGGGGTTGGTTTAGGGTTTTCAGTTTTCCCCTCATGTAAATTCATGATAAAGGGTGAAAGGGCATTTACTGAAGGAAAATTTTAAATAAAAGATTTGGGAAAGCTGAAGGAGGGAAAAAAAAGGGGAAAAAGAAATAGAATATAAAGTAGAAAGAGGGGGTTTGGGAAAAAAAATAAAAAGGGAAAAAGGGGACAAAAAAAAATAAGGAAGAGAAGAGAGAGAATTTGAAAATGGAATGAAGAAAAAGAAGATGAGAAAATGGATGAAGAAAAGAAAAGCAGATGGAGAGAAAGAGATAGATAATAAGGAAGAAGGAGGAAAGGGGAGACAAGTAGAAGGCTGGAGTAAAAAGAATGTAAAGAAGAAAAATGGGACAAATAGGGAGAAGGGGATAAAATGGAAAAGGGGAAAAAGTGATAAAATAAAAGGGATTAAAAAAAGAAATTGAGGAAAGAAGAAAATAGAAAACAATAAGGATATTTAGAATGGTAAATAATAGGTAGATGATGAGAAAGAAGGAGTGGAAGAAGAAGTGGGGTAAAGAGAGACAAAACAAGGTAGATAAAAAGACAAAGTAGATGACAAGAAAGAAGGAGAGAAGGAGCCTGAAGAAGAAAAAGATAGGATAAGGTTATGGGAAATGGGAAGAAGAGGTAGATCATAGAGGAGGAGAAGAAAAAGCAAGATGAAAAGAAAAAAGAATATAACGAGGGTGTAAAGAATGATGAGGACAAGGTAGTGGAAAAGAAAGAAGGCAAGAAAAAAGAAGTGGAGGAAGGTGAATCAGAGCAACGGGAAATGGAAAAAGGACAAGGGAAGGAAGGAAGGAAGGAAGGAAGGAAGGAAGGAAGGAAGGAAGGAATATGGAGAGGAAGAATTATATGATCTGGAAGAAGAAGAGAAAAAAGAAGTGGAAGAAGGAGAGAAAGAGCAAGATGAAAATGAAAAGTGATGGAAAGAGGATATGATGGAGAGGGAGGAAGAGGTTCATTATTGTTTAGGAAATAGGAAGGAAAGTCAAAGATAAGTAAAAGGAAGGCAGAAATGGAAATAAAACATCAGTAAGGGGACAAAGTGGAAAAAAATGGGATAAGACAAACATAGGAAGAGAAAGAAAGGGGAGGAGGTGGGACATCCATAAGAAAAAACAAGCATAAAGAAAAGACAGAGAGAAATAGCAAGAAGTGAAAAAAGGAGGCAAAAAAGAAGACAAAGGAGAAATAGGAAGAGGGAAAAAGGAAGAATGTATGGGAAATGGATGGAAAAGATGGAGAAAGAGAGAAGTTGAAAAGAATAAACGAAAAAGGAGAGGAAAAGTATAAGCAAAATTAAAGAGGATTAGGAAGTGGAGCAAATACAAGGAGGGAACGAGATGGAGAGAAAAGGGTAAAGAAATAAGAAAAGGAGAATGAAATCTGGATCAAGAATATAAAGAGGAAGAAGGGAAGAAAACGGAAGATGAACAGAAAGATGGATGAGACGAGAAATTTAAAAAAAAGAAACAGAAAAATACAGTGTAGGAATCAATGAGGGAATAAAAAATGAAAAATAGATAAGTAAGAATGTTAAGTAAAGGATAAAAAAGTTGAAACGTCTAAGTAAGAAGATGAAAAAGGATTATTACACAACATGAAACTGCTCGTCCCATTTACTGGTAGTAAACCTCATTTCATACCTTTTATGAAACAAGTCCTTATTTTATGGTTGGAGTGGATAATGGTTACAAAGATTGTCTCTCCTTCTGGAGGACCCGTCCTGTCCTGCATTACACAGACAGTCCATTGATATGAATGGACAATGTGCGATGCTTTAATTCCCCACTAGTAACTCTGCAGGGGAATTGAAAACTTACTGCCACCTTTCCCCACAGACTCTAGTTGTATTGTATGGAGTTGTGTGACATTTCCAAATCTAAAGTTTTACATAAAACTAATGTTACAGATGGGTAGTGGATCCTCTGTCAACTAGAAGTTTTATTGTATGACCACACCAAAAAATGGAGTCTATGGAGTATCCTGATTTTCATCCTTTAATTTCTTATACAAGGGATCTGGACTTAGCTGCAGGGATCACCCAGGCTACAACCCCAGATGTGGTTACTCGTGGTGACGGCTGGCATTTAGGCGAGGTACAGGAGGGATAGTCAGGTCACAAGCAGAAGGTCAGGGCAGGCGGCGCTCAATTGTAAACAAGTCACAGACCGAAGGTCAAGACAGGCATCTTTCAATCATAAACAGGTCAGGAAGGAGCTAAAGTCATTACCAGAAAATCATACAGCACTAAGAGCACCAATAGTCTGGCATCAAACTGATCTGGAGGTGCCCTGTAAATAATCATATCCAGCAATGAATACATAGGGAATATTGGCCCTTTAAATCATCTGGGGTGAGTGGACGCAGAGGGAGATGAGAAGCCATATTTTTATACTAAGAAGGCCTTCTGAAATACACCTACTGTAATATTATACCATATTTTATCTGTGCTCTATGCACAATGCATATTACAATTATTTCAGGAATTTTAGTGACTAAATATACATCTGCATCTGTATGTTATGTTTGAGCGTCTACAAGCATTACATGATGCAAGAAAATGTTTCACATCTATCTATCTATCTATCTATCTATCTATCTATCTATCTGTCTGTCTATCTCTCTTCCATCTATCTATCTATCTATCTATCTATCTATCTATCTATCTCTCTGCCTGCCTGCCTGCCTGCCTGCAGGTCTCTCTCTTTCTCCTTTTCTCTCTCTGTTTCTTTCTTTCTTTCTCTCTATCTCCTTCTCTCTCATTTCTAGATCCCATAGTTACAGATATGATCCCGCTCTTTGTTCCTTGTGATGAGTTTTATGTACGTACCATTTAAATTCTGATAGCAAGATTTAGCACAATACAAATAAGAGAGGTGACACAAAGCTGACATGCGATGGGGCAGTCCGCCCGAACATGGAGGATATGGTGCTGCCCTCAGTTTTTGATATCCATTTATAGAGCAGTATGTGAGGAGCTCACACTCTGGAGATCAATTACTGCTGGCACAGTGCAGTGATTACACACAGGATATGGCGGTATGGACCTCATGTAGAGATTACATCGATACATCAAGGGAGTTAAGAAATAGAAAGCTTTGAATCTGTATTTTAAACTGTCAAGCTTAAAAAACCCTTGAATGCGAAAATGGAAAGATGGACCTTGGGAGTGTAAAGAGCTGGTGGGCACCTGGGTGACGCAATGTCTCCCCAATCCCATCAGAGTCAAGAGGCACCAGGAAACATGATTTCTTGGGTGCTAGCTGTAGGAATTGGAGATGCCATGCATAACTGAGTGCCCATGTGAGGCCCAACACAGAAGCAGTTGAGAGCTTTGTGACTTTCTGCATTGCACAAGAAAAGTGAGGGCAGAGAAGTGTTACATTGAGTTAGGTACCAGAAAGTATGAGCGCTGTGAAACCAGCCAAGGACCCTACTCAGAGCATGTGAGGACAGTAGGCCTGAGCATAGCTACTATGCTGTGTGCCAGTGGGCTGTTACAGAGGATTCAGGTAGAGTGATGCAAAATGGTCTAATAGAGCCACTGATAGACTGACATTGGACTAGTGGCTAGTAGTATAATGTTGTACCGTGTTAGCCATAGAAAGTAGAATAAGAGTGAAGAAATCAGGTGATACCTTTTAGAGGCTAACTGAGTATATTTGATGGTGAGCTTTCGAGAGTACTAGCTCTATTCTTCAGACATGGTGTTATACAAGAAACTGAACATTTACAGACTTTTTATACACAAAAGACCTGGACCTTCAAAGGAACTTCAAATCTTTAAAAATAACAAAATGCAATATAAGCAGAGAAGTTATTTACAACAGGTCAAGAAATAAACAATCTGGAAACTTGTGAGGTGTGATGGAGGGATCAGTAATTCTTCCTCTTATCTCTTTGCTCTCAGGTGTGATTTGTGGCCCTCACAGTTCACACATAGTGTGACATGAAAATAGCATGGACATTTAGTCCATTTTGCAGAGTTTGAAATTTTTGAATTAATTTAAATTCCAATTCTTTTCTCTCCCTCTGCGTCTTAAAATATCCAATTAAAAACACAATCCTCAAATCTTCAACAGAGTGGTCTTCTCTGGAGAAGTGTGCGGCCACTGGAAGATCAGTTCTACTGTTATTAATGGTGAATCTGTGTGAATTAATGCGCTGGCTGAGTCTCTGCCCTGTTTCCCCCACATAGAGGCCTGGGACATTGCACACACATTGGACTAGTGGGTAAGACCTTAAATGCGCTGTCTCATTATGCTGTTTAATAGAGCCACAGCCAAGTTCAGGCTCCAAATTTCTGGTTAGGCTGTGAGTGATTCTACAGCTTTAGGATCCCACGTCCTGTTCAGGCTGGGGGTGGATCTACAGCTTCAGACTTCCACTTCCTGTCCAGGCTGTTAACAGTTCTACAGCTTAAGGTTCCCACTTCTTTTTCAGGCTATGAGTGGGTCTACAACAGTAACTGGCATTTCACCTCTGCTACACCTAACTGAGCCTGTTATAGGGGTATTGGTGATTGAAAGGTTTTATCAGCAGGGCAGTTCTACAGAGCTCTAAAGTATTAAAGTTTGTCAGTAAGAAAGGTAAACAAACTCATGTGTTGCTGATAAGACACAACAGGTAGATATGTTACTATCCTGACCACTGCTAGAGCAAAGAGAAGTGGTCAGTAAACTAGGAGAGTTTATGTGCACAAGCAGGAGGTAAGACATGCTCTACCACATCGTCCAAATATATCAGTACTGATACACTGCTCCATAAGCCACTGAAATGTCCCTGGGGAATAAGACATGTCAAACTGCATCCAATTGAACTCATAAAACCCCATAGGTAGGATAAAGGCTGTCTTCGCCTCGTCATTTTTTGTCACTGATACCTGCCAGTATCTGCTGGACAGGTCAAGAGTCAAGAACTTTGCATGACTTAGAGCCAACAGCAACGCCTTGATTTGCAGGAAAGGATAGGCATCATGGACTTTCTGGGCATTCAGTTTTCAGAAATCGACATAGAACCTGAGACTTCTATTCTTTTTCCACACCAAGACCACGGGAGCAGACCAGGGACTGAATCACGCGATTGTCCAACATGCTGGCCACCATGTCTTTTACTTCCTGGTACATCTTGGGTGGGATTTGCCAGTACCACTCCCTGATTGGTGCAACATCATCGGTAGGGATTTTGTTCTAGATGGCGGAAGCACACCAGAAGTCTTAATCATGTCTTGAGAACGCCTCGTGGATTTCCCAAAGGGTATTTCCCATCAACTGTTGTTGCCCCATAGTCAGAATATTGTGGTCCATCCCCATCAGGTCCATTACCATTCCACACTGCTGTTGGAGGCTCTCTCTGCCAAACCCCCACAGAATAGGTCTAGGCCAACCTTTTATCTGGCTGTAGCGTGAAGCCCTTTCACCGAAGGATGTAAACTTCGAGTATGTAAGCTTCGGCTAACAGTATTTTCCCAGGCACAGTTACCTCACTGTCCATGACATGGAGGCATTTTGCAGGCATGCACCTATTCTTCCTGCTGGCAAGGTCCCGGGCTACCAGTGGATGGTTCTGCGACTCTCCCTGTGAGGCAGGATCAATCAAGACCTCCTGCCCATTTAAATGTTGTCAAGCTCCTACCAGCAGAATCAATATTTGTTCCTGTTGTGGAAGGATCTTTACCAGAGTCTTCAGTGCCACCACCATGTGTCCAATCAGCCGACTAGATATGGGGCTCTTCCGCAGACTGCAGCTTCTAACCATCTGCCGTAGAACCTTCTGAGTCAGTCCGTGTGTGGTGGTCCTTTGCCAATATTTTGGCCCTTCTTTGGCATAGAGATGGTGATCTAGGTCTCTTAGTACATTCATATCCAGTGTCACGTCCATTCCCCTCTAGGAGGAATGATCCAAAAGCTTGACTCCCTTCTTGGCAATCTCTTATCCAAACAGTCTGTTCTGAATCCAGACTATCCCTTGCACATCCATCTTACTGGTGCTGGCAGCCATCAGCCTGAGGACACTTCCTTCTCCATCATGTACCCGAAGTGTCTCTTGAAGAACTCAGTGTTACGTCTGGCTTCCATAATAGGGCTGCTGGCTAGTGATGAGCGATTACGTTGACTATCGTCATCTTGTCGATAGTCGATATCGTCAATTATCAACACGTTATTCGATAGTCGATAATAGATTATCGCCGATGACCATTAAAGTCTATGGGAGAGGAACAACACCTTCATTCTTACACCCAAACAGGGCTGGAATTAACATCCACAACAGTCAAATGGATACTGTACATTTTAGGCAACACACTTGGGTTTATAAAAGCACAGAAAAAAAGTCCAGAACATTCACTACCCGCCCTTGTACCACACTCCCCTTAAACCTGCTCACCCAAAATTAAAAGTGCCAGAAGGCAGTTTTTTTTGAACCAATCTTTTAATTGAACGGAATTGACTACCCTGTCCGGGGCCCCACGCATGAGCCCCAAACCTCATACCCCCATTTAAAAAGTGCGGAAAAAAGGGGGTTTTCAACCACCATTTTAGTTGAACGGGACATAAACTATCCCTGTCCGGGGCCACAGCAACCCCAAACCTGAAATGACCCCAGATTTAAAAAGTGTGGGAAAAAAGGGGGTTTTCAACCACCATTTTAGTTTCACGGACTTTGACTTCCCTGTCCTGGCCACAGCAGAGCCCCAAACCGCATGCCCCCCAGATTTAAAAAGTCCCGGAAAAAGGATTTTTCAACCACCATTTTTAGTTTACGGACATTGACTATCCCTGTCCTGGGCCACAGCACACCCCCAAAACCCTGCATGACCCCAAATTTAAAAAAGGCCGGAAAAAGGAGTCTTTCAACCCCAAAATTTTTTTGTTTCACTGGACTTTGAAAACCTGCCTGTACCACAGCATGACCACAAACCGTCTACCCACAGATTAAAAAGAAAACCGGAAAAAGGAGTTTTTCACCCAACATTTTTTTTTCACGGGGACATTGACTATCCCGTCCTGTACCACAGCAGCCCCCAAAAACCTTTTTGACCCACAATCACAAGTGGCACTATGCTATTTTGTACAGTGCTCATTTTTTAATTTTTTGGTAACTAAAATTTGTTTACAGAATTTTTTTAGGGAAGTCTTACTTAATTTTTTACATTATTATCATTTTGCTTTTTTCAAGTGTGATAACATAAAACAAACCCCCCCTCCTGCATTTTTTAAAGGTATTTTTTACCGTGTAATAGTTAATTAGTCCGCCACCCCATAAGTAAAAAAAAGCCCTAATCACCCCCAAAACACTTTTTAGTTGAGAAGACATTTGCCCTCCGGGCTTCTGAGAGGATTCAGCAATAAATTAAGGGTTTCATTTTCCCCAAACCCTTTCCATTGATTAGGACAGACCCCCGGGAAATCAAAGTGCGCCCCCCAAGTGACCCAGCCCCAAAAATTTTAAGCTCAAATTGGCTTTTTGTGTCCACCCCTGGACCCTTTTGACACACTTACCTACAAAATCACCTTTTTCAAAATCGTTTTTTTTAGAGAAATTTCAAGCTCCCCGATGCCTAACTTTAGAGCCATGTGCCTCAGCCATCTGTTAACACACCCCAGCTGCCAGGACCAGACTTACAGGTGGGACCCGGCTAGCGTCTTCATCTATTAACATCAGTTTCAGCTCCCCGGGGGCCCGGATTTACAGTGGGTGCGGTGAGACCCCAGCGGGCGCCATCATCTTTAAACACGGAAAAAAAATTTCCCTATGAAGCAACAACGAAAACATCATGTTTTAAGCAGAGTGAGAAGCGGAAGTGTGAGAAGCCTCCGCCCTCGTCACAGTCAAGCCCTGGTAGCGCTTCCCCCCGTATGAGTGGGCCCAATTGGCTTCCTTTGGAAATACGGGTGGTTTAACGTCCTTTCCCCCCGGGTTCCCTTTTTCTTGCTTTCTATTTTCTCATTTACTCAACGTGCGGGGGGAAATTGTCTTGTATTTGTCTCTGTCCGTGCTCCATATCCGTCCTCTGAAAAACCCACATCTGGTAAAGTCCCCTGTCCCTCCCTTTTTAAAATTCGAAAATTTTTTTTTTACCATATTTTGTACAGCAATTTTTTTTAGTAGTTTAATTCTAAAAACACTTTTTAAAAAAATGGAGAATCCCCCATGGGGTCTTGTTTCCTTTTTAATTGTATTAAAGGGGTTGTCTCAATACGGGGATGCTAGCTATTTAAAGTTTTGCAAAAAAAAGTCCTTTTGCAATATGTGTCCCCTTAACAGGTCCTACCTTTTCCTATTTCTGACAGCATATCCCCCTTGAGCCCCCTTTTGAAAAATTTGCGAAGACAAATGTCCGTTAGAAACCACATTTTTTACAATAGGCCCCTGAGTCTGCTGCATTTCACAGCAAAATGTCCCCCAAATATTCAAAAATGACCCATAGCCCTTTGACAATTGTGAAGAACAAGGGCTGTTAGAAACAACTTTTTTTATAATGGACCGTAGTATAGCCATGTCCAGCAAAATGCCCCCAAAAATTCAAAACATGCCCCTTGACCACTTTTGAAATTGTAAAGAAAAAAATTCTTTACAAAAAATTTTTTTTTTATAATAGGACCTGTGAATTGCTGCTTTTCAAAGCACATGACCAAAAAAAATTAAAAAATAATTTTCTCAGCCACTGTTAAAAATTGGAGGGAAATGCCACTTAGACCCACATTTCTTTTCCCAAAAGGACCATGTTTATGCTGTATCTCCAGCAACATACCCCAACAAATTATAAATATACTTCCGCCACTATTAAAAAATTTGGATGGAGAAATCCCACTTAAAAGCCACATTTCTGTTAAAAAGGGCCCATGAAATGCTGTATCTCACACAACATGACCCCAAAAATTATAAAATGAATTCTTAGCACTATTTAAAATTTTGTGATGGAGAAATCACTTAGAACCCACATTCTGTCCAAAGGACAAAAATTTAGCTGTATCTCACAGCAACATGACCTCAAAACCTTGACAAAGCAAAAAATTCAAAGAAAAAGTAAAAATGGAATACGGTGTTTTCATGAAACCTTGCTGAAATTTTACGCCCTCCAAAAAAACCAGCTAAAGAACTGTTTGAGAACTGAGAATAAAAATTGCAGTAAGAAATTTCTTTTTAAAAAAAATTTTTCAAGGGGACCTTTTGTTTGAAGAGGAATGTGAAGTAGCCGGGCAACTATGGTGCCTCGGCAATTGGGCCACAACATCATCGGATCCATGCCTGATTCATCTTGATAAAGTCAAACATCCACATTATCTGTGGAAAGCCGGATGCGTTTGGCTGTAAGACTCCCCAGCGTGCTAAAGGGGCCCCGCTCAGTATGACGTGGCTGCTGGGCAGAAACACCCTATGGTGTGGGCGAGGGGGTGGGGCCATCGTCCTTTTTGGGAACCCCAAGTTTTTGGGGCCCGGGAACACATACAAAAACTTGGTTTTGAGACGCAGATAGTCGTGCACCATGACTTAAGCTGGTCCTGTGTGTTGGATTTGCCCGCTTGCATGCTTTTGTAGGTGGTAAATAAAGATTGCCAAGGTCCCCATTGGGTTTCTGCCCCTTGCCTGCTGCTGCGCTGCCGCTACGGCTATTTGGCACTCTAAAGCTGTCACTCGCTGATTTTTGTTCCCCCCGTACTTTGGGGAAAGTGAAGCAGACACAACGATGTCTCCATTGTCAATCGCAAGGTCCCCATTTCCTGCTTTTTTACTCTCTTTTTGGGTGGGGGAAGGAAAAGTGGGGGAATTTTGTTTTGTACCGGGGACCCAGGAGGGTCCCCCCAGTAATTTTTTGTTCATTTTGAGGGCCTTAATGCAGGATCAAGTTGGGGAAAATGGAGCACCAAGCACTCAGTGAAGAGGGACCTTGTTTTCCCCAAACCTTGGGTCGGGGCACTAGCAAACTGACTTCCTCAAATTCCCCTCCCCCACCTCAAATTTGCGCCAACCTCTTCCAAAGGGCAGGACGTCGGTAATTCATGTCTAGAATACTCCCCCTCCTCCTCCACTTCCTCGGCACAGCTTAAACCCACACCCTACTTCCCTGAGATAGCACCCTGAGAGCTGAGCGGGCCTTGCCTACCCTGGACCCCAACCACTCCCTAATAAAGCCCGATGAAATTGTGAAACTGTCGGGCCTTGTGGTTCGCGGAGAAAAAACCCCGGGCCCCCGCATCTGTGTCCGTCTCTCCTCCCGTGGGGGGACCTTTTTTCAGAGGGCCCAAACGATCGTTCCAGAACTAAGATCCCCACAATGCTCATGCTGAAAAGGGCTTTGTCCGCACTGACCATTTTGGGGGTTTTAGAAAGGGGCAAGGATGGTGCAGACTCTTTCACCTGCCCCACTTCGGTGGCTAAACACCCCAAGGTCCCGCACCGCTTTTTTGTGGGCCATTTTGTCACTCGACTTTTAATGGCATTGGTCCCTGCCAAATAGCTGGAGCAGGGGAGGGTGGAATTCCAGCGTTTTCCCACGTCAACAATGAGACGGTTTGACGGGGGGGGCTGACTGACGCTGCAACGCAGCCATGGGGCGAAGCGGGGTGCAAACGGCGGAAGTGCGAACCAGATTCGACCTTCCTCAGGGGCGCCCAGACCCGGGTAATTAGAAATTTCTGGACGACAAGGTTCATACAGTGCCGGGCAAGGAGTGCTCCGCCTACCGATTTTAAAGGGGGGGCCACAGTTTCGCCCGTTACGCCCCACCTTCCCCGGGCAAAAGGTTTTTCACCCACCAGCGTGGGTCTCTTTTTGCGGAGAGTGTCCACACCCCTGACGTGTGTGGGGGTCCCCAAGAGTTTAATTTTTCAACAGGGCCTGTTTTTCTGGGCACGGATGCCACCAGAGGACTTGGGTGAAAGAGCCCTGCACCACCCGCGGTTTTAAAGAGCGTGCGCCGAGCCTAAGCCACCGTCACCCCCCTAACATCCACCCAGCCACCAGTGAGTGTCACAGGAAATATCGGCCCTTGGGCCCTGCTTTCAGTCATGGTCGTGGTCAATGGACTTTTCCGGCCACAATCGACAACGCGCTTGAAATTTTTGATGACACGTGGGGGCCCGGGGGGGACGGCTTTTCTGGCAAAGAAATGCCTGCTCGGGATCTGGTATTGGGGGGAGGCAAGGGGCCCTGGTGGGGGAAAACCCTCAGTGCCCCAGACGGGAAAGGCAACATTTTCCAAGGGCCCAAAAACCTGGCAAAGCCAACATTCAGGCTTTGGTTTTGGGATGGTTTGGGTTAAAGTTTTCTTCTGCTCCCAAACCTGGAAAACAAGGGGGCGGGGTAACTGCCGCTGTCGGCATGCAGGGGCGTTAAATGGCGGAAGGGAAGGGGTAGGGTGGTTTCCCGGTGGGGCTGGTGGTACCGGGGGACATGGGGGCTAACGGAGGCTATCCCTGAAAGACTCTGAGAGACATGGGGAGCTGAGGAACCTTGGGGGTGGGGGAGGAGGAGGGGCGGAGAAAGGGGGGGACATGGTTGGAGGCCCGGGGTCGGTCTGGCCTTTTTTGGGCCCAAATGTTTTCCTCCATTTTTTTCATGCATTTCCCCATGTGACTAACATGTTGGGGTTGGGTTTAAAAAAACCCAAGATTCTTTCCTCTACTTATGCGTTTACGGCAAAGGCGGCTAACATCGTGAGTGAATCAAGGCTTGTTCAAAGAAGGCCCGGCTTGAGAAGCCGGAACTTTTTAAAGCGAATTTTTGCGAGTAGGGGGTTTCCGCTGACCGTGGCTGGCGGGAACTTAAACGGACTTTTGCACCCCCCCCTCTCCCTTTTTTTTGGGTGGGATCCATACTGACACTACCCCTCGTCTTTCCCCCTCGTCCATGATGAAGGCTCGCAAGCAAAACTGCTGAAAAAGACCACGTTGGATCCGCAATGTCGTCATCACATCATCAACACAGTGACTTTTTCGTCCTGACATTCTGATCACGGCTGCGGGCTACAAGCAAAAGGGACTGTAAGGCATTGCCGACCCCCCAGGATTTTGCCATTGACGGCTTTCCTTTCCTCCTTGATGGCATCGTAACGGGGTCAGAGCAGAGAAAATCATCCCCTTTGGCCTCTTTATTTTTAACATACCTTTTGACCCCAACCCATTTTGTCATCAAAGAGGGCTTCAGAAAATGGGTTATCCACAGTGGGGGGTACAAAGTTGAATTTGGGGGCCTTGCTTCATGTTGGGTAGATGGATGATGCTGATGATGACATTTGTGGCCGTGACTGGGGGACGAGAGGTAAGCGCTGGATGCAGGTTTCTTAACCCCTGAAGAACCCAAATTTGGGGCGCTTGTTACGAGATTACGGGCCCTGACCCAGCGATACAGGCCCTTACGGTCCTTTAAAAGACGATCCGCTGGCATGCGTGTTTTCGTCAACTGGAAAGGGGCACCTTTTCCATACCCTACCTCCCTGTCCTACCCCCTCGTGCTCGCTTACCCCTGATTTTGCTCATGTTCAGAAAGATAAAATTTGAGAGGGTATGGAAGAGTTTTTTAAGTCTCTTATAAAAAAACGGCAAATCACAGCTATTCTAAATCCCTCAAATCAAAAAAAATTTCGCATTGAAATTTATGTGCAAGGGGGCCCCTTCAACAAGCGGACTGGGAAAAAGTGAAAAAAAAAAAAAAGTATCTGAAAAGTATGCGGTAATAAAAAGGTATTTTTGGCACCTACAAATTTACTTGTGGTGATACAAATTTGCTGGATTCAAAAATTTAAATGCAAGGTCCCCCTACAACAAAGTGGACTGGGGAAAAGTGAAAAAAACACATCGAAAAGTATAAATAATAAAAAGGGATTTTTGGGACCTACAAAATTTAAATGTGGTGATACAAAATTGCTGGATTCAAATTTACTGCAAGGGGGCTCTATCAACAAAGCTGGCCCGCGCCAAAGTGAAAAAAACACGTATCTGAAATTATACGGATAATAAAAGGTATTTTTTTCACCTATAATAACCGTGGTGAATAAAAATTGTGGATTCAAATTTAACTCAAGGTGGCTCTACAACAAAGTGGCCCGCCAAAGTGAAAAAACACGTATCGAAATGTATACGGATAAAAAAGGTATTTTTGGCACTATCAAAACCGTGGGGCTACAAAAATTGCTGATTCAAATTTAAAATGCAAGGGACCTCTCTCAACAAAACTGACGGGGAGAATGAAAAAAAACACGACTTAAATGTATACAATAATAAAAAAGGTATTTGTCCCTATCAAATTCACCTGTGGTGACTACAAAAATGCGGATTCAAATTTAACTGCAAGGTACTCAAACAAAAAGCTGGACGGGCAAAAGTGAAAAAAACACGTACTGAAATTAAAAACGGACAATAAAAGGGATTTTTGGGCCCATCTATTCACCTGTGGTGCACAAAATTCTGGTTTCAAATTCAACTCAAAGGGGCTCTTCAACAAAGCTGGCCTGCGCCAAATGAAAAAAAAACGTATCTGAAATGTAACGGATAAATAAAAGGTATTTTTTTCACCTTATCAATACCCTGTTTAACTACAAAATTTCTGGGTTAAAATTTAACTGCAAGTACCTCTATCAACAAAGTGGACTGGGGAAAAGTGAAAAATACACGTATCGAAAATGTTTTAGGGTAATGAAGGTATTTTTGTCACCTACAATTCACCTGTGTGACTACAAAATTTCTGGATTCAATTTTAAAAATGCAAAATACCTCTATCAAAAATCTGGGTGGCAAAAATGAAAAAAACACTATTGAAATTATACATAATAAAAAAAGGGATTTTGGCACCCTTTTCTCACCCTTGGGGATACAAAATTGCTGGGTTCAAAATTTTCTGCAAGGGGGCCTATCACAAAGCGTCCTGTGCCAAAGGAAAAAAAACGTATCTGAAAATGTATCGGGTAATAAAAGGGATATTTGGGACCCATCAATCACCTTGGGACTACAAAATTGTGGATTCAAATTTAAATGCAAGGGGGCCTATCACAAAGCGGCCCGCGCCAAAGTGAAAAAAAACCGTACCTAAATGTATACGGATAAAAAAAGGTATTTTGGCACCTTCAAAACACCTTGGTGACACAAAATTGCTGGGTTCAAATTTAACTGCAAGGTCTCTATCAACAAAGCTGGGGGGGGGGGGGGGAAAAAATGGGCCCAAAAGTGAAAAAAAAACCCCCAACCTATCCGGAAAAAAATTTTAGTTTTGGGTAATAAAAGGTATTTTTCACCTATCAAAATTTCCCTGTGGGGTACAAATTGCTGGATTTAAATTTTAACTCAAGGTACCTCTACAAAAAAAGCTGGATGGGCAAAATGAAAAAAAAACACCTATCGAATTTATTCTGATAATAAAATTGGAGTTTTTCACCTAACAAAAAACCTGCATTACTAGAAAAAATCTTATCCTAATATAAGTTCAGGCTTCCATTTCCGTAATATTTCAACAAAAAACTGTTAATAATAAAAACATTAATGCAATGCCCCACTTGTCTGGGTGCACAAAATGAGTATTTTAAAGACTTTTTTTGTCCCGCGGTCTGTGTTTTTTACACGGTAGATGTCCTTTTAAAATTTTCAGCCCAATACCCAAAATTGCAAATCTCTGTCACAGCTAAAAGTAGAGCTGTCTCGTGAACAAATAGAATAAATTTCACTGACTGTTTTACAGAGGCAGAGCGCACGTCCTACTGCTTTGAGATACTGACACCCTGATCATGAACAGGAAGGGGTGTTCTATGTAAAACCCGGGGGCATTGATTTTTCCCGCCATCGAACCATACAATCCCGTCAGACCGCCCCCAAAACGCTCACCCTGCCTATTTTTGTAAGCGATTTCTGGCCCCAAAATGAAGGAAGCGCCGAAAAATGGCGCGATATTAATGATTATGCACGATTTTAACCAAATTATCGCGTGATCTAAAAAAAATCCGATCAACGTAAAATACCGGCCCATTTCAAATTTGTCGATAAAAACGCTCAAAACCCAGCTGGCATTAGTTGTGTTCCTCATGCATGGGGCTTAACTTCTGATGTACCGCTGCAGGACACCAAGCTCCTGCGGCAATCTGTAGTTTAACCCTGGCTCTTTCTCCACATGTATAAGCAACTGTCTGGTGATATGGACATACTATCAACAAGCCCTTCAGAGGGATCCTCTAGATCTTTGCACACCAGATGGGTATCTTTCAGTGGGTTAGACAAACAACATGAAAGAGTCCCGACACTCTTGGAAGGGAGATTCAGGAGGCGTAGTGAGGATGAAAAACACACTCTTTATTACAAGAAGATAAAAGATGACTTTAAAAACATCCAAACGTGAGAAGTTGATGCGTTTCAGGCCATGTCTCCGGCCCTTAGTCATAACTAACGTCTACTCAAAAAACAACTTCCTTATATGGCAGTTCCCTAATTACAATCCAATGCTTTTTCAGTGGGTTCCCTCACTTACATAGTTACATAGTTTGTCAGGCCAAAAAAAGACATAGGTCTAACCACTTCAGCCCATTTGCTAAAGTGTTTCTAAAGTGTTGAAGTGTTGATACAGAGGAAGGCAAAAACCCCCATGAGTTAGAAGCTAATTGTCCTCATGTTAGGGAAAAAATTCCTTCCTGAATCTAATCTGGCAATCAGAATAAATCCCTGGATCAATGACCCTTCTCCAGAATCCTAGTCACTATAAATTGTTATATTACATCTAGAAATGTATCCAGACCCTTCTCCAGAATCCTAGTCACTATAACTTGTTATATTACATTTAGAAATGTATCTAGACCCTTCTTCAGAATCCAAGTCCCTATAACTTGTTATATTATCACGCTCCAGAAATGCATCCAAGCCCTTCTTGAACTCTGTTAGTGAATTCACCATGACAATTTTATCTGGCAGAGAGTTCCACAGTCTCACCGCTCTAACAGTAAAGAATCCCTTTCTATGTTTATGTATAAACTTTCTTTCCTCAAGACTTAGAGGATGCCCCCTTATTCTAGATACAGTCCTGGGTATAAATAAATCTTTAGCGATATCTCTATATTGGCCCTTAATATATTTAAACATATTTATTATGTCCCCCCGAAGCTGTCTTTTCTCTAAACTAAATAACCCTAGCCTTGCTAACCTTTCTGGGTATTGCAGCCCACCCAGTCCTTTTATTATTTTTGTTGCCCGCCTTTGTACCTGTTCAAGCTCTACAATGTCTTTCCTGTGCACTGGTGCCAAAAATTGTACACAATATTCCATGTGTGGTCTAAACAGTGACATGTATAGTGGGAGAATAATGTTCCAATCATGTGCATCTATGTCCTTTTTAATACAATCCATGATCCTATTAGCCTTGGCGGCTGCTGCCTGACACTGGCTGCTACAATTAAGTTTACTGTCCACCAGGATTCCCAAGTCCTTCTCCATGTCACTTTTACCCAGTGTTTTTCCATTTAACATGTAATCATGTAATGGATTTTTCCTCCCCATGTGCATAACCTTGCATTTATCAGTGTTAAACCTCATCTGCCACTTCTGTGCCCGGGCCTCCAACCTATCCAGATCCCTTTGTAATAACACATTATCCTTTATTGTGTGGATTCCTTTACAGAGCTTAGTATCGTCTGCAAATATTGATATTCTACTGTGCAATCCCTGTGTAAGATCATTTATAAAAATATTAAAGAGGATAGGGCCCAATACTGAGCCCTGTGGTATTCCACTAGTAACAGGGATCCAGTCTGAGTATGCACCGTTAATTACCACCCTTTGTTTTATATCAGTGAGCCAGTTGTTTACCCACTTGCACACATTTTCCCCCAGTCCAAGCATTCTCATTTTACTTACCAACCTTTTATGTGCATGAGTATCAAATGCTTTAGAAAAATCCAAATATCTGACATCCAGTGCTTCACCCTAATCCAGTCTGGAACTAACTTCCTCATAGAAGCTGATGAGATTAGTTTGACAAGACTGATCCTTCATAAACCCATGCTGGAACGGCGTTATACATTTATTTTCAGTGAGATACTCCAGGATAGCATCTCTGAGAAATCCTTCAAACATTTTACCCACAACAAAGGGTAAGCTTACCGGCCTATAGTTTCCTGGATCACTTTATGACCCCTTTTTGAATATCGGCAACACATTTGCTATGCGCCAATCCTTTGGGACATACCCCGTTATTGTACAGTCCATAAATATTAAAAATAGAGGCCTATCTATCACATACTTAACTCCCTTAGGACACGCAGGTGTATACTGTCAGGGCCTGGGGATTTGTCTATTTTAAGCTTCCTAAGGCGGAGCTGCACTTCTTCCTGGGTTAGACAAGAAACATTTAAGTTGGAATTTATCTCCTCCCTTTGCTCATCAACAGGAAGCTCATCCTCCTCGGTAAATACAGTGGAGAAAAAATAGTTTAATAGGTTTGCTTTTTTCTCAACTTAGATTGTCATTAATGGGTTAATGTGAGAAGTCAGGATCATTTCCAGAGCTCGGAGGCAGTCCTGCCTTCTTCTGGGACACTCCCAGCCGAAGTTCTCTCAATTGTGTACGCTGAGCCTGAACCACATATTTTAAGGACTCTAAATCTTCAAACCCTCTGCTTGCTTGGGTGTTATTCACTGCTTTCACTTACAGCTGAGGGCTCTTCTCTCTCTCCAGTGGCTAAGTAAACACTGTAAAACATGACTTTTGGATATGGGATGAACCCCCGCTCTAACTAATACCCCATTCAAACACAAGAATAAATGCACAAACACATTCACTTTTTGGTGTCAAACAGCCACAGCTTTATTCAAACCACATAAATACAACAAAGATGGAAGGAGTCAGGTGGAGTGCTAGGCCATTGTGTGAGATTCCCAGCTGTCTGACATGCAGCACCCGGCCAGACAGCAATAAAGGGGCGGCACGCTCTGGCTTGCCATTCTAGCAGAGCCAGTACACTTTAGGGACACCAATGACCCTACTGAAGATCCTCACTCCTAATTAACCACCGTGCCCGTATCTGGATGCCATTACCATTATACCATCCTTAAGGCTGGCCACTTCCAAAGCTCAGCCTCTTCATACCATGAGGTTTAACATCCTCTATTAGTTAAAATTAGTCCACCATAACTTGACCTGCAACTTCCACCTGACTCCTGACCCGCCACAGGAGAGGCCTTTGACACCTTAAAGGGCTCGACCCCCACCAAAACTGCCCTAATTTCCAAACTCACAAAATGACCACTAGCAATTTGCATCTGCCCTGGAAAGCTACCTACAAAAGTCACCTTCCATGGCCTAACCCGACAAATCCATGAACCAGTGAAGGGTAACAAAGGATGTATAACCCCACTATACTAATCGGGGCTGCTGATCCAATAGCTCAAGGATCGAATAGCTCAAGTGAGACAACTGTGGCTTTAACCCAATTAGGGGGAGCCGTAACAGGACCTCACCACAGAGAATCATAACTTGGGGCGCATGTATGAGAATCACAAAACACTATCTCACAATGACTGATCATCAAGCTATCAATTAATATTTCCCCTACTAAGTTAAAAACTCTAAACCACCCTGACTCAGTCAGTATTAGTTACACTGTTTATCATACAATGCCCCCAGGATCTTTCCCAGCAATAGAAAAGAGGGTTTTTCTGACTCCAGAAAACATACACTCCCAGCTAAGCCCAAGCACCAATATGTGCCCCCAGCAGCCATACTATGCATCTTAAGCCACGAAAAAAGTACCCAAAAGACGACAATTATTTCAGCCTTAAGCAACGACTGTAAACTATACAACTATGTAATATCACCGTTAGCAACCAGCTATTAAACAGCCATGACAAATAGAGCCCTACCATAAACTAACCCACGTCTGTCCAGCTTATAGAAAGAACCAAGAGAAAGTTTCCACAAACATTGTCCCCAACATTCCTAAGGCCTTGTCCATTCACTTTAGTTAACCTTATAACCTTCAACCCTAGCCACGCAGATTGAACTCAAGGGCCCTCCAATTCCTCTCCTGCCCCCGGCCGTTATCCCCATACCAAAGTACCCCATTGAGAGAGACCAACATGTTGTTCTGGGGAGCAATCCCCCAAATAAACAGCGTCGTCCTACTGTGGTACACATTTGCTTGCTGTTACTCTTGATGTCCATCATCGCTGAATGACATGGCGCAGTCAGGGTACCATTCTGTGCCTGGAAATTGATTGCATTGCTAGATGCAGGCCTGCACTATCTTGATGCTACCCGTTCTTCTGATTGCTTACAGAGCTGTATAGCCAATACAAGCCTCTATATGATAGCTGACAGCCTTGTCCTAGTGAAAACCATGAGAGCAGCATGAGCATATACAACAATAATAGACAACCTCTTCATCAAAATTACATGTCAGCCAAAATTGGGTCCTTGAAGCTTCTCATCACTTTAAGTCATTGTTCCCAGCGCCAGACTAATTTACAGATGTAATAACTTATTTTATTTAATTTTTTTATTTTTTTTAATACAAGTATGAGACATTTGAGGTATATAGGGGGCGAGTTGTATCATCATAAGCTTTACAGAAAACAGAGGGAGGGTAGAGAGACATAACTGCGAAGTTCGTTCCTCCCTATCCCAGGACCCTACCCCCAAGTATCACAACTACTCATCAGGAAGCCATATCCAAGATGATCCTTGTCATCGGCTAAAATGTGAGCAACCTCAAGGAACCATAATTCACATACATATTTTAACAAATCCCAATTTAAAGCATATGAAGATGTTAAAACCAACGACTTAGCAAATAACTATATAAAACTGTGCCATATCCAAATAATAATTAGTAACTGCTGATAAGTAGTAGAAGCAAAGCCCCGTGACTCTAACTTCGATGACTCCAACTAGAATAATGGTAAATTAAATAAGAGCCATGTAAATCCTCCTCTTTTTTGTCACCCTAAAAGGGAAGGAGGTCCTTGAAGATAAAAAATCTGGCGACATACATCAGTACTCTGAACCAGTTACCCCCAGCTGGCTCCGAGGCACCATAACCCCAATCATGGCACTAAGCAACCTGGCGACCAAAAAACCCTGAAGGGTTGGAAAAAACACCATTACTCCCAGCCGTACTCCACTGGCTCGGAGGCCCAAAAAACCAGCCATGCTGGCTCAACCATTTTTTCTGCTCACCAGGGATTACACCCTGGAAGAGCCCACCTCGCCAGATCGCGTCAAACAAACCACAATCGTGGTGCTAAGAGACCCGGCGACCAAATCCCCGAAGGGAAAAAACACCATTACCCCCAGCCGAACTCCACTGGCTCGGAGGCCCATAAAACCAGCCTTGCTGGCCAACCATTTTTTTCTGCTCACCAGGGATAACACCCTGGAAGAGCCCACCTTCGCCAGATCTCTTCCAAAACAATAAATCCCTGAGGGAATCATACCCATATGACTCCCCCACCCCAATTTACTTATTTATATATATATATATATATATATATATATATATATATATATATATATTTTTTTTTTTTTTTAAAGGAACTGAAAACCATTTCCAGCTCTTGTAGCCTCACCATCGTCGCCAGACCAAAACCGAATGTGGGGGTCCATCCCCATGAGGAAACCCCAAATTTAAGCACCCACTCCAAGGACCTCCTAAGAACCTTAGTACAAAAGGATTAGTATCCAAAACTGAAGAGGAAGGGGGTCTTTGAAGCTAAAAAGATCTGGCGATTTATATCAATGCTCTGAACACCTTACCCCTAGCCGATTCCACCACTGGCTCAGAGGCACCAGAAACCACCATCGTGGCAATGTTAACCAGCCGCTCGCTGGGACACCACCCAGCACGAGCCTCCCCATAATCACCAGACCACACCAAAAACTACTGGGGGGAGGAGGACCATCCCCATGATGAAACCCCAAAAACACTGAAGTTAAACACTCCAAAATCAACTCCAAAGACCCCCGCCAAATGCCTGATTACAGCAGGGTTAGTATGCAAACTGAAGGGGAAGGAGGTCCTTGAAGCTACAGAGATCTGGCGCCTTATATCAATGCTCTGAACACATTACCACTAGCCGCTTTCACCACTGGCTCAGAGGTACCATAAGCCACAATTGCCAATATGCAGGAGCCCTGCTGCCCTTTTCCGCTGTCCCGGTGCACGTCCGCTGCAACTTCTGGGGTCTCTCTTGATGCTGCAGGGCCAGCCCCGTGCCGCCCGCTGAAGGGCGTCCGGCCCACATTGGGACCTCGCCGTACCAAGCCCCACGGACTCCACCGATGCTCTCTCTGCATGTCTGGCGCGGCTCCTGACTGGCAAATTTAACCACTGGCTCGCCGGGACCGCACCCTGCATGAGCCTCACCATAGACGCCAGACCAAACCATGGGGACCATCACCGTGATGAAACCCCAAAATATTATCCACCAACTTCAAGGACCCCCTATCCACCATCTTCAGCAGGGTTAATATACACAGCACAAAAGAGACTATAGAGTCAGCATGCATCATGAAATATGTATCCCCAGTGGTAAAAGAGAGATCAGGCACATCAGACTCCATGTAGAGGAAGGGGGTGCTGATACCATGTACATAGCAGGGTCACAATACAGCCCTGAGGTAAAACTTATATATCGATAATTAAACCATAATACTAAGATAGGAAATAATGCCCTGTACATAGCAGGGTCAGTATTCAGTCCTATTTGGGAGTTTATCTGCTGTGATATCACTAACCACAATACTAAGCAGGGGAATAATGCCCTGTACCCAGCAGGGTCAGTACACATTCCTGTGATAGCCCAGGATCAGTATACAGCACTGTGAAGGTGACCTATTACAGATCTCCAGCCTCTATCTAAAGAGGAAGAACTAAGACCCTGCACCCAGCAATAGTTAATTCCAGCACAGGGTCAGCATCCAGCACTGACAGGATTGTCCTGTACAGTCACTGCAGCCTCCTCACTGAAGACCTCCTTCTCCCCCTCAGGCTGCCCTTCTCTCACCAGCTTTTAACAGCACATGTGATCTCACAGCTCCATCATAGAGAGCTCAGAAAAACTGAATGCACAGATACATGCTTACAGACAGCAGGCCACAGCCCAGCCTGCAGTGTGAGGGGGAGGGAGCAGATACATCCCTCATGTGCTACATGAATTCCTATGTAATAATCCCATATACAATACAGCATATTATACTATACTGCTGTATCTTGTATGAGGTGAGTGAAACCCCTTCTTGTGTGATGAAAGGGGTTCACTGTGCATTGTACTTCCCTGAGGCTGCAGACACATCTTTCCTTGCTTCTTTGGTGAGAAGAAAGAGGAAGCAGGAAGTGAAGACCAGAAGTTATATCTATAGCTAAACCCCACCCACCTCACAGTAAACTCTTCCCATCAGCCACTCCTCCCTCTCATATCACAACCCCCCCCTGCTCATAACTATAAACTACACAGGCAGAAGCTTAAACACAATGCAGGGATTACAAGCTGCCCTCTCAAAACCTGTCCCCTTTGCTCAAAGCTACTTACAATAAATATACTATGCAAACACTGAAACCATCAGCTTAAATACCTACAGCTATACAGCCAAAACTCCCAGACTATACGGGAGCTCTAGGTTACCCCTTACCTTTGCTTAGGGCTTCGGGGGGTTCTTTAGGTCGGTCGTCATCTGGGTCATCTCTTGCAATTTGTTCTGCAATGATGTCTTGGACAGTCCCAATATGAAATGTTCTCTTAGCCAGGACCGTCTTTTCCATTGGGCAGGTGTCAGGGACTGTCAGGAACACCCACAACGACAGGCCAAGTGGGCCCTGATACTGGTCCCAGCCCCTGTCCCTGCCTTTTGGGGAAACCAACTCCTTAATAGGCCGGCCCAAACCAGAAGACTAATAACTGCACTGAGCAAAGTGCAACACAAACAGGGACAAACAAACACAGAACACGAAAACTTAGTCGGGCAGTCCAAGACGGGAACGGAACGAGCTGTGAGGTACAGAATCGTGAGGCAGAGGGGTAACCGAAGTCCAAGCCAAAGTAAGTATTAACTGCATTGTAAGTATTAATTACAGCACACACCAAGGGATGCACCACCTTTGAATGAGAACCACATGAGTCGCCCCATTTGATCAACTCAGAGGTCCTCCAGTCAAACACAGGATTATGGAGGCAGAGACAGGGCAACCCAAGAATAATCTCAGCAGCGAGTTTCTCCATAACAAAAAACGAAAGCTTTTAAGTATGCGAACTCCCAACATTCAAAATGATCTCAGCAGTACCAAATTTTATTCTTACCCCGATTGGGGAGGTAGAATCCACCCCTGAAGCCAAAAAGGGAACACTTAATGGACCTAGTTCCAAACCCAAGGCCTGGACAACAACCATACTGATGAAACTAGCAGCAGCGCCTGAGTCAATCATAGGTTGATAAGCAAAATTCTTAGAATTAGAGACCAGGCTTAGGGGCCAAAAAAACTTATTACCATAGCTAGGAGGTACCTGTATACCTGAGTTACCTTCCTGGAAATCACTCACGCGTTTGGCGTTTCCTTGGGGTGACTTGGGCCTAGTCGGACAGTATCTCAGAAAGTGGTCAGGTTTTCCGCAATAAAGATACAAGGCGTTCTCCAATGCTGTCTCCTCCTGGTAGCAGCAGATGTAAAACCCAACACAATTGGTTCTTCTTCAGGAGACGGTGATGAGGATAGAAGAGGAGAATTTTCATAGAAGGTAACAGGAGGTTTTCCAGAAAAATCTGACTTGAGATGAACAGTCGACACCCCCTTGTTTTTCCCTGCATCTCTACCTTAGTCTTCTGTCAGTAGTCACGGCTAGAGTCATAAAGTCATTTAATGTCTCTGGGGTTGGATGGCTGACCATAGCATCCTTTACCGCATCAGGCAGCCCTTGTCTGAAAAGGGTTTTAAGGGGTTGGTCCGACGACCCGGTCATGGTACACCATTGGCAGAACTCAGAACAATAGTCTTCGGCCGAGTGGAAGCCCTGCTGAATAGATAGCAGGTGAGTTTCTGCCCATGCCACGCAGTTGGGATTGTCGTAGACATGGCCTAAAGCATGAAAAAATCTGTCAATTGAACTTGGCTTCAGGGGGCATAGCTAGCGCCCAATCCTGAGGTGGCCCCTGGAGGAGAGAAACCACAACCGCTACTTTTTCTGCCTCAGTAGGAAAGTAGTTGAAGTGAAAAAACAGGTGACAGGATTCCCTGAAGGTTCGGAACCTATCAGGATTTCCATCAAAGCGATCAGGTAGATGCATCTTAGATTTATAACGGACACCAAGACTCATAAAAACATTGGCAGGTACAGACACAGACGGGGCGGCAAGTCCGGGTGCTGGGGTCGTTATGGTATCCAGACGCTGCGAGATTTGATTTATAAGTCCCGCCATGCCCTGGAATTAGGTTGTCAACTCATCTAGGCGGTCAGTGACTGACAAGTCGGTACTTATGTTGAACCGCCGGGAGGGTTGACTGAGGTATGGGCCTGCTATAATGTCAGGGACTGTCAGGGACACACACAAAGACACGGAGAAGTGGGCCCTGACAATGGTCCCAGCCCCTGTCCCTGCCTTTTGGGGAACCCGACTCCTTAATAGGCCGGCCCCAACCAGAGGACTAATAACTACTGCGCAAAGTGCAGCACAAACAGGGACAAACAAACATGAAAATGTAGTCGGGCAGTCCAAGTCGGGAATGAAACGAGCAGCGAGGTACAGAATCGTGAGACAGAGGGGTAACCGGAGTCCAAGCCAAAGGTCAGAGTAATACAGAGAGAAACAAGAAAAGTGCACTATAGGGCAATGAACCAATATAGCAGGCAAGGTAGGAAGGAAGCAGAGTTCTTACATAGGAACAGAAGAAAGGTAGAACTGAGGCAATAGGCAGAAGGAACAAAAGACCAGATACTCCTGTCACTCAAAAAGGAAGAAAGTTAACGTAGAGTGTGCTGGAAGATTCCTGGCCACGGGCGCTGGCCAGGAATCAATCAGCACCCAGAACAAACAAACCCAGTTCATACAGTAATATGAAACACAGTATTAGGTAAAAAAAACATGGTTTACGTCGTACCGCCGGTGGCCGGCGACCAGAGCCAAAAGCCGGGGGTGTTTCAGGCACAATCATGACAGCAGGGTAGGCGGTTGCCCGGGGGCACCTGGAGCACACCAAATATCCCAGAAACTCAAAAGCAGATAGTGACCCCCAGACAAAGTGCAGACAAATGCCTGTTAGGGCATGCAGTCCCTTTCTCAGTCTCCTCCTTTCAACTATGGGGCTTCTGGGATTGGCGATACACCATCTTTTCAGACTGTATATTCTTACTGACAGTATATTTACTATTAATTTTTTATGGGCCTTTTACAACTATTGATTTTCCATCATACCATTACTCCATTAACGTCTAAAAACTACAACCAAATTGTCAAATATTCCTTCAATACTGCTGATAAATGTATGAAATGTGTGGGACACCTTATCCCCACTGCCGCCAAAGCCTGATGCCTAAAAAAAAAACTCTACCAATGAGAATAATCCTACAGGCAAAATTAATCTTCCCCAACACTGGTTGTAAATCCCTAAGCCTCATTGTTAGCCCCTTAAACTACACAATGACGATCCTCTACCTTGTTTATTCACCATGTGTCAATTATAATTCCCAAGAAAGTAATAACAGTATTTGTCCCCTCCATTTTATCCAGAGCAAGCATCAATCCAAAAGCAAAAGCTACCCTGTCCATCATGGTCAACAAAATCGTACAAACCCTGGACCTGCATGGACCAATAAATGAAAAAACAGTCAAGGTATTTCAATACCAATGGAATTAACGGCTCCTACCGCACCACCCACTCGAGGTAAGTGATAAAAGCCTCAAGTGAGCACAAGAGACTGAGCAATCAATAGGTAAACAATGGTGTTGATGGAACCGTTCAAGAAAAGTTAAGTTCGAGTCGAACATCTTCGAGAGGCATTCGACACGCCATTTTAAGTTTTCAGTGCCTTTCTGCACTTTTTGCGGCCATCTAATCACTGCAGAGCATAGAGAAATGTAAAAAAAAGTCATCGCTGAGGTGTAGGGCACTCAATGGCTGCTAAAATCATATGACCATGTTATATATATTTCATATATATTTAATACGTAATGCGTTCTGAACGCCATTTCCAGCTCACTCTTCATACTGTACACACTGCTCTCTGTCTGTTTGCTTGCATGCAGGCACAAGATTTGTTTATTAATGACAGGAAAAGCTGCTATTTAGATTAATTAGGTACAGTAGCTAGTTGGGGGGTGTGCAGCAAGCTTAGGGAGTCAATAGTTAGGGAGTTTGGTATTGCTGGCTGCATCTTTCCCACACCCAGAAGCTGTTGTTTGGCTACATTTGAGGTTGATTGGTTGGTTGGTGAAAATTATTCGGAGTGGAGCAAAGTTCATTTTTGCAGTTCTGGGGGTTCGGTAATTCTACAACGCACTTTTATACCATTGAACATGGAGAGAACTGGAGGTTGTAATCAAGCAAAGTGGGGCATAGGAAGTGGAGATAGAAGTACCAGAGAAGGAACTCCTTTCAGTGCGCCGGACAACAAACAAGTGAGCACATCGTCAGTCGCAGGACCGTCAGGCCTGTCATCGCTTGTTTGGTTCCCTATGTGTTTAATTACTGAAAAGCATCACCAATCTGTTCTTCAGTGGTTATCAGAGCCTGCATCCAATGGTTTAACCTCCTTTTCCTCTCAGTCACGACCACAAATGTCATTATCATCATCATCAGTCCCACCTGAAGTAAGCATGGGCCGACTGTCCCAACCCAATAAACAGGCCACTCCAAATAATCCATATTCTGAAGAGCTCTTTGATCACACAATGTGGTTGGGGTCAGAAGGTATTTTAAAAGATCAAGAGGCCAAAGAGGATGATTTTGTCTGCTCTGACGCCCAGTCACTGATGCCCTTAGAGGAGGAAAAGGAAGCTGGTCCATCAGCAGAAATACTGAGCGGTCAGCAATACCTCGCAGTGCCTGTGGCTTCTAGCCTGCAACTTGAGGATGTAGATGATGATGACATTGTGGATCCGACATGGTCTTTACAGCTGCAGCTAGAGAGCGCATCATCAGGGGAGGAGGAGAATGATGGGATAGTGTCAGCGCAGGTCCGGCCTCAGAAAGGGAGCGGGCGGTGGCACAAGTCCGTTGACATTATTCCACCAGCCGTGGACAGTGATGGCAGCGGGAACACCGGTACTAGGTTTTTACAGCTTAAGAGGTCCAGCACTGGTGAAACCTGGGTCTTTTTTGATCAAGCCTCAGATTTGCCGACTGACATCTTATGCCAGATTTTCTTTCAACGCATCAGTAGAGGAAAGGATTAAAAGAGTTTAAGCACCATGAGCATGAACAGGCATATGTACGGAAAGCATGAATTGCTGTGGAATAGTTAATTAGAGAAAAAAAGAACACACAGGTCCTAGGCTTCCAACCACCGTAACATCTTCTGCCTCCTCCTCCTTGAGGAGGCTCAAGTGGTCCTTTGCTGCCGATGTTCTGGATCAGCATGAGCAAGCACCATCCCCAGTCCCAAATACTGTTGGCCAATTCCAACCACCAGCAACACACCCTACACCTTCCCCTTTTACCAGTGTGACCTGCATGCCGTACAGCAGCCAGTCCGGTAGCCACCCATCTGTGTACCAATTGTGGGAGCAGAAGAAACATTTTCACCCAACCAGCCCAAAGCCAAAAGCCTGAATGACGGCATTGCCAGGCTGTTGGCCTTGGAAATGTTGCCTTTCCGCCTGGTGGACACAGATGGCTTCCGCCACATCATGGCCCTGGCATGCCCCCAATATCAGATGCCGAGTAGGCATTTCTTCACCAGTAGAGCTGTCCCTGCCCTGACCAGCCACATTGCAGAAAAGATCTCCAGCGCGGTGGCTGCATCTGTGTCCACCAAAGTACATCTCACTACAGACACATGGACTAGTAAGCATGTTCCTGGGCGTTACATCTCATTGACCGTTCACTGGGTGAGTTGGGTGGATGACAGTGCCTCTGGTGATGGGTCTCAGCCGAAACTCTTCAAAACTGCAGGGATGATGCAGCGTCCAGATCCCCACCTTCGACAGGTAGCATCACGTGGCAAGAGAAACCAGTCCGTTCTCAAATCAATTTTTCTTGGAGACCATCAACACACAGGTCAAGAGCTGTGGATGGTTCTGCGCACTCAAACCAACCAGTGGCTGGGTGCTAACCAGGCAAGGTGGTGTGTGACACCGGGAGAAATCTCCAGCGTGATCTGCCCCTACCCGGCAACACGCTGGAATTCCACCCTCCACATGCTCCAGCGATTGTGGTAGCAGCGTAATGCCATCATGCAGTATGAAATGTCGCATGGCCTGACTAGCAGTGGTGCGGACCTTGGGGTGTTGACCCATAGAGAGTGGAGATAGGTGAAGGATCTACCAAAATGGTCATTCGGGATGATGTTATTGTCAGCATGACCGTTCTGGTTATATTTTTACTGGAACAAGCGTTAGACACCCTGCAGCAGAAGGTCCCAGCAGTGATGGAGGAGGCGGACACAGAGCCATACTTTCCGGAGGATGTAGAAGTCCCGACTGTTTCCACATTGTATAGGTCTTCTTTAGGCAGTGGTTCGAGGTCGGGGGCAGGGTACAGGATGGTAGTTCAACTTACACAGTAGAGGCATCAGGCTAGCCTTGGCTCTGGTGATGGTCAGGATGAGGAAGTGAAGGAAGATGAGGAGGAAGGGGTGGACACCACCAGTACTGATTACCCTTCAGTGGTAAGAGGTTGGCATAGATTACAGAAGGAGGAGGAAGAAACGGAAGATCTGGTTAGTGCCCCTTGACGCCGAGGCTTGGGAGATCCCGGGAGCATCTCACACATGAGTGCTTGAATGCTACATAACCTGCATCATGATCCACGCATCAAGGCAATAAAAATGAACAGCGATTACTGGGTGGCCATCCTTCTTGATCCACGTTACAAGACAAACGCGAGCAATTTCCTTCCACCCACACAAACTGACAGTAGAATGCAGGATTTTGAGACAGTGCACATTGGTCAACGTGAGACATCTTTTGCCTCTTCATATTCTAATGTCATGGTGGAACAACGTCAGCAACGTGGCAGCAGTAGTATGGCAAATAGCCTAAGCAGCAGGCAGTGTGGCAGAACCCTACCGGGTGACATTTGGCAATTGATTGTTACCACCTCTCTAACGCCAGCAAGACAGGGCAGCATTCAGACACACAGAGACCGCCTTAAGGCCATGGTCCATGTCTACCTGCGGCTCAACACCAATGTTTTTTGACTTAGTCTGGACCCATTAAACTTCTGGGTGTCCAAGCTAGATCAATGGTCTGAGCTTGGTCGGCACACCATAGAAGTTTTATCCTGCCCAGCAGCCAGCGTTAACTCGGAACGCACATTCAGCAAAGCTGAAGGGGTGATAACTGACAAATGTATCCATCTTTCCCCAGTCAATGTGGATCGTTTGACATTTATAAAAATGAATCAAGTGTGGATCTCTGAGAATTTTGTTGCTCCGGTTGCCGATGTCACTGACTAGTAAACTGTAGCATGTTATTCTTGACAATGTGACTACACTACATCTCAAGTCTGTAGTTCCTGTGCCTGCTGCTTCTACAAATTGTATTCTACTTCTGCCAACAGCTAGATTTACAAGTCTTACGGCTGAATTCATTTTGAGATAATACACCTGTATGACCTTGATGTGCACTGCATACACCTCTTACTCCTCCTCCTTGTAGCCCTTCAAATCTTTATTTTTTAAATGCCTCCACCTGTACCACCACGAAATGTACTAAGTCCTGTTATCCACAACCTTGCTGTTCCCCATTTTCATGTTCTTGCTGCCACCAATGGTACTGCCACCTAATCTTGTCGAACTGGAACCTCGTTGTTCCCCATTGGCATGTTCTTGCTGCCACCTATGGTACTGTTGCCTAATCTAGTCCAGCAGAGGCGTAAATTCAAGTTTTTGGGCCCTGGTGCAAAAAGTGAAATGGGGCTCCTGCCAGTTACCATGTGCCATTTCCAATACCGGTGTCTTCTTATTTGTCAAAGGGACTCTTGGGACTCCTCAGGATGCAGGGCCCCGTAGCGACTGCTACCGCTGCACCCCCTATAACTACACTACTGCCAGCTGAACCTCCATGTTCTCCATTGTGATGTTCTTGCTGCCACCACATATATAACATGTACAAAGCTTGCAAGCAGAGGCGTAACTTAAAGGTCTTGGGCCCTGGTGCAAAAAGTGAAATGGGGGTCCTGCCATTTACCATGTGCCATTTACCGGTGTTTTCTTATGTCTCAAAGGGGATTTTAGGCTTCCTCAGAATGCAGGGCCCCATAGCAGCTGCTACCGCTGCACCTCCTATAGCTAGGCCCCTGCTTGCAAACTGTCCTCATCTGTTCAGTTAGCCATTGAAATAAATTTTTTTCTGTCACTCTTAGAGCCAAATTTTCTTCACTAAGTTGTTCCATGTATCCAGTTTACTCTTCTGGATGGTAATTACAGCTTCTCCTCCCTTGTATAGATATAAAAATTAACCCAAACATTTTCTCCCATAGACTTTAATGGGGTTTAAGTTCGAGTCGAACCTCAAACCAAACACCACTACTGTTTGAAGTTTGACTCAACATTTTACTGTTCGATCATCACTAGAAAACACCAATGAAAGTAAAAACTACCCTGCCAGCAACAACCTAACTGCGGAAAACTGTCCAGATGCACCAACAACAGGTGAAAAGCTATCACTATGTCAGTTTTTGTCACTAACCCCACTAATGTTTAGGACACTTAGCACAAATCTGGATCAATCCCATCATTAACTGAGGCACTGGCCAGATGTGACAGATGACAAATCAGTCCGGCTTTATTAGGTTCCTTTTTGGGAACTAAACTCAAAGCAAAAACTTTCTAATCAGGAAACTGCAAAAGAAACCAATCATGTGCCACAATTTAACCTTGCACTGAAGCTTCTTGGTGATGACCTAGGCTAACACTAGAATGGAAGCCAATTTACAAAATTCCATGACTGGCCCCACCGAATAACAAGGTATTCTAAGACCATCTCAAAAATGTGCTTCTGAAAAGGCTTATCCTCTTATCTGGAAACACCCTGAAGTATGGAATCATTTTTTCACCCTCACTGCTATCTCCTCTCTTCTTCTCAACTTCTTCAACTGAACCCTTTCCTTTATAGACATGGCATGGGATCCTACATAACCAGGGCACTTGTGAAGGAACCAGCAGTCACTGAAAAATGTGCAGTGACCTTCATTAAGTTGCCCAAAATACACTTTACCTTTGACCACCAGCCAACTTGCTAGATCTACTGCCCCCCTGAAAAGACTGACCAACATTCTAGGGAGCTGACATCTCCTTTTCTTTGGGGTCCCAACACACCAACAGTTGCACAGCCATCTGTTGTCAAAACTGTTTATTGTAACAGCCATGCATTCTCATCATAAACCTGTTGAGCCTTCTCTATATAGCCAAGATAAGAAAAAGTGTCAAACAAGCTTTTTTTGCCCACAACACTAGCTAAAATTACAAAAGTCTAAAGCCAGTTAGTAAACGTACGGGGTATAAGCCTACATCACTGACTTTCTTCTTCCTCCTTCTTACTCTCATCCAGTTTAACCCGGGTGAGAACAAACTTTTCTAGTGAAAACAGGGAAAAAAATCTGTACATATTCCCTCTTCCAAATTTTTTCTTTTGCTCTTCGCTTTCAGATGAGCCCCCAGAGGTCCCTCAAAATAAACCTCCCATTTAGCTGCATCTGTCAAACTTACCTAGTTTCTATCCTGTTTACTGAGTGGTAAAACCTTCTCCTGACCAAATTATATTTCTCCTAACCAGAAACACTCCTCACTGCTAGCCACCCCCGTTGCAGCCGCTAACCCCAAACACCCACTGGGCTCCACATCTTGCAATAACTGCATACTCTGTAAAAAATGTCTGAGGCCCCTCCACACCAACCCTCCCTTCAACTCCATACCTGTAGATAAAGTGGGCCGCATCAACAGACATAGGGGGTTGGGATTTCAGAGCTGTAACTATGGTACGAAACTAGTCCCACATCCCGTTTAGCTGTGACCAAGCTCCAGGAAATCCACTAGGTCTCAGGCCCTCAACAGCTGAGGAAGCCCCAGCTGATTATGCCAACATGTGCTGGGTACTTCTGGCCTTAGATGCTATAGAGCCAGTGCAACCTGGGTCCCATTCGTGCCAATGTTGATCACTTTCTGCCTCAGAAACTGAATGCTGGACTACTCCACCTCCTTGGTACCTCAACAGGGTATTCCACTGTTGACCCTTCATCTCTGTTGTGCTGGGGAAGCTGAGGCCTCCACTCCTTCCTTTTTTGCCACAGGGTAAGGCCGTCTGTAAGGATTCCCCTTCTATAGTGCAGCTAGCAGAACGCTACAAGCATCCAGTTGCAGGGACTGAAGGGTTTTGACTGGGGCGTTACTGTCAAGCTCAAATGTTCCTGGCACCACCGCCTAAAATGATGGCTCCATACTAGATAATGTGCCTGTCATCATAAGCTGAGGAATAAAAGAGTTTAAGAAAAGTTTTCATTCTTTAGAACATTTTAAAAAAAAATTTGCAGTATTAAATATAAAAACAAAATGAAAAACAACACAAGATATTTCCCAAGATGCTCTTTGCTGCTACTGATAATTAATCTCAGGAGTTTGATGAGAGTTCATTTATCTCTATAAAGTCCAGGACAATCTGGTGCTCAACACACAAACAGGACCGGGCCTGTGAGTACCAGTGTGGGGTCATTATTCATCTCATGCTTATAGGTGGTCAGGGCTGATGCAGAAGACAGAGGAAGCCTATACATCAGTGCACAAAGCCTGCATGGTGCTGAGAACCTGTTTACAGACATATAGGCTCCAAGAGCTGATGTATAGGCTTCATACACTGTTGAGTGGGCTCCATACACTGATATACAGGCTCCCAGTACTGCTATACATCAGTGCACAGAGCCTGCATGGTGGTGAGTGGCAGTGCATACACATACAGGCTCCGTACACTGGTACACAGGCTTCATACACTGATATACAGGCTCTGTACACTGATGTACAGGCTCCATACACTGATATACAGGCTCCATACTCTGATATACAGACTCCAGACACTGATATACAGGCTCCCAGTACTGCTATACATCAGTGCACAGAGCCTGCATGGGGGTGAGTGGCTGTCTACAGACATACAGGCTCCATACACTGATATTCAGGCTCCATACACTGATATACAGGCTCCGTACACTGATATACAGGCTCCCAGTACTGCTATACTTCAGTGCACAGAGCCTGCATGGGGGTGAGTGGCTGTGTACAGACATACAGGCTCCATACACTGATATACAGGCTCCATACACTGATATACAGGCTCTGTACACTAATATGCAGGCTCCTTACACTGATATACAGGCTCCCAGTACTGCTATGCATCAGTGCACAGAGGCTGCATGGTGGTGAGTGCCAGTGCATAGACATACAGGCGTCGTACACTGGTACACAGGCTTCATACACTGATATACAGGCTCCATACACTGATATACAGACTCCGTACACTGATATACAGGCTCCCAGTACTGCTATACATTAGTGCACAGAGCCTGCATGGGGGTGCGTGGCTGTGTACAGACCTACAGGCTCCATACACTGATATACAGGCTCCATACACTGATATACAGGCTCCATACACTGCTGAGAAGGCTTCATACACTGATTTACAGGCTCCATACACTGATATACAGGCTCCATACACTGATATACAGGCTCCATACACTGCTGAGCGGGCTTCATACACTGTTGTACAGGCTCCATACACTGATATACAGGCTCCCAGTACTGCTATGCATCAGTGCACAGAGCCTGCATGGTGGTGAGTGCCAGTGCATAGACATACAGGCTCCGTACACTGGTACACAGGCTTCATACACTGATATACAGGCTTCATACACTGATATACAGGCTCTGTACACTGATGTACAGGCTCCATACACTGATATACAGGCTCCGTACACTGATACACAGGCTCCCAGTACTGCTATACATCAGTGCACAGAGCCTGCATGGGGGTGAGTGGCTGTGTACAGACATACAGGCTCCATACACTGATATACAGGCTCCATACACTGATATACAGGCTCCATACACTGCTGAGCAGGCTACATACACTGATTTACAGGCTCCATACACTGCTATACAGGCTCCATACACTGATATACAGGCTCCATACACTGCTGAGCGGGCTTCATACACTGATGTACAGGCTCCATACACTGATATACAGGCTCCGTACACTGATATACAGGCTCCATACACTGCTGAGCAGGCTTCATACACTGATTTACAGGCTCCATACACTGCTATACAGGCTCCATACACTGATATACAGGCTCCATACACTGCTGAGCGGGCTTCATACACTGATGTACAGGCTCCATACACTGATGTACAGGCTCCGTACACTGATATACAGGCTCCGAACACTGATGTACAGGCTTCATACACTGATATACAAGCTCCAGGCACTGCTGAGTAGGCTTCATACACTGACACACAGGCTTCCAGTACTGACATGCACACCTCACAACTTTTATGATGGTCAAAGAGGGATACCTAGAGTTTGTGTAAAGGATCCAATTTTCCACGTATAGTGAAACCTGAATACATTGTATTAAAATTTTAACACAAATTTCTTCTTCATAATACAGTCATTTTTAATGTTTACATTTCACAAACTGATTCAATAACATTTAAATTGTCATCAAACATACAGTAAAGAGCCAGACAGGTATTTTTTGGAGCAATATACAGTAGTAACTCTATTAATTCAAATTGATTTTCCATATGAAAAAGAGGGAATTCGTTAAAATAGGGACTGTCCCTCCAAAAGAGATGGGATATGCAGTGTCCATGCACTTCTGAGGGAACTGATATACAGGCTCTGTACACTGATATACAGGCTTCATACATTGCTAACTGGGCTCCATTCACTGATTTACAGGCTCCCAATACTGACATGTAGGCTCCTTGCACTGCTGATTGGGCTCCGTCCACTGACATACAAACTTCGTGCACTCATATACAAACTCCATGCACTGGTTTACAGGCTCCATACACTGCTGAGTGAGCTCTGTGCAATGATATATAGGATCCATGCACTGATATACAAACTCTATGCACTGATATACAGGTTTCATACACTGGTAAACAGGCTCCATGCAATGATATGAAGGCTCCTAGAACTAATGTACAGGCTCCCTGCATTTAGTTATGTGCTTCTTCAATGAGGCACAGGCTCCTTGCACTGAGGTAAAGGCTCCCAACACTGATATATAGGCTTCATACACTAGTGTTCAAGCTCATGAACTAATGTACAGGCTCTGTACACTGATGTACGGACTCCATGCACTGATGTACGGGCTCCATGCACTGATGTACGGGCTCTATGCACTAGTGTACAGACTCCATGCACTGATGTACAGGCTCTGTGCTTTGATGTACAGACTTCATATATTTCTATACACACACTGTTCAATGGTGTAGGCCTCTATGCTCTTGTGTGAATAAGCTGTTCACAAATTTACAGGCTCCATGCACTGATGTACAGGCTCCATGCACTGATGTACAGGCTCCATGCACTGATGTACATGATCCATGCACTGATGTACAGACTCCATGCACTGATGTACAGGCTCCATGCACTGATGTACGGGCTCCATGCACTGATGTACGGGCTCCATGCACTAATGTACAGGATCTATGCACTAATGTACAGGATCTATGCACTGATGTACAGGCTCTGTGTTTTGATGTGCAGACTTCATGTATTGCTGTACACACACTGTGCACTGGTGTAGACCTCTATGCCCTTGTATACATACTCTGTGTACTAGTGTACAGGATCCATGCACTGAGGTCCGGCTCCCAATAATGGTGTACAGGTGCTATGCACTGGTGTGCATAGTCTGTGCACTTGTGTAGGGCTCCATTTATTGGTTTACCTACTCTATGCACTGGTGTACAGGCTCCCAGAATGGACACACAGGCTCCATGCACTGATAATAATTAGCACAGGATATTCCCATCGATAATGGTGCTTTCACACGGAGCGTTTTTGTTGTGTATTTTGACATTTTTTTACATGATTTTTTGGCTCTTTTTTTTGCTGAAATGCACAGCATTAATTTTTGTGTATTTCTGGAAAAAAGCACCAAAAATGCGCCAAAAAAGCGTCAAAAATGCACCAAAAACACTCTGTGTAAAAGTGCCCGCAACAGTCAGAATCTGGTAATCTAGACACAGAAGCATCTTTCAATAAAGCTTCCATTCATAAAGTTATGTACATCGAGTATTTGGTACTGAACCGCTCTAGTACTAGTCAGATTTGGTGCATTCTGATGAGAATAAAGCATCTTGGCATTTAACGTTTCCTTGGTACTATAAGGTAACTTTGTCGGCGTTGCGATCTCTGATGCCTATGCCCGCTCCAGCTAAGTTGGACTCGGCATTGCCTTCGCACTGTGTCAGTATAGAACCCCACTCAGTCTTGCTTCTTGAGCTGTTCTATCATATTTGGAGTTGGAAGTTGGTCAAAAACATTGTGCATTTAGCTCAGTTGATTGCCTCTTCAATCAATGATCCGGCTAACCAAATATATGTCTATGTATCTATACAATGTCTTATGAAATGTGACTTTTCTGGGGTTTTGTAACAAATTGATTACATTTATTTATTTTGGTAAAAATTATTTTGATAGTCAACTTGACTTCTGGAAAAAACGAAAGGGGTTGTCCAGTTCCTAAAAAAACACCTGCCCGACACTCACCTTTCCCTGCTCTTGCTCCACTCACTATCTCAGCTTCCGACCGGTGCATGCGCCGGCTTTTTGAGATTTGAATGGCCAAATCGCATCTCCTTTCCTCCTTTATTAGGAGACTTTCCCTGAGACTTTCCCCTAGGCAACTCCTGGGGCCTATGCTCACCTTCCTTCCGTCCCAGCATTAGGTCTCCCTAGTCTTCTGATTTTTTCTTCGTCATCCAAATGAACACATCACCGCTACGTCCGCTGATTGGCTGCCATGGTCACATGCCTCTTCCTACATCACAATTCGGGTCAGCCAATCAGTAGCTGCTGCAGTGACGTTTCTGTTGTGAAGTAGAAGAAAAAAAAAACAGAAGACTGGAGAGACTCAGCGCTGGAACTGGAGGAAGGTGAGTATAGACTTTTTTATGGGATGCCAGGAGCTGCCTATTTTTTTTTAGGAACTGAACAACTCCTTAATAATGTGTTCCAAGACACCACTGTACACATAATGCCCATATACACCATGTTCTTGTACAACTTAAAGGGGTTGTCTCAACATTCTGTTTTAAAGAGTCACAGGCAGCTTCTGACTCAAACTGCCTGGTCAGGCTGTAGGTGGTTCTTTAGCAGAAATGAGCATATTTAGCTTCTCTATAGCTAGCTGAGCATTACCTAAGTGCAGGAGATTTCATCTATGTGAACAAACCTAAGGAGCTCCATGGATTGAAAACAAGGACTTATCGAAGGTGAACAGTCTAATCTTGTTAGAGATAAAGTATATGCTCCCACCGACCATGAACACAAAACAACCTGCTCTCTGTGTAATAAGGAAGGGAGATATGGACTGTATCCTCTTGTATCTCCTGACCAGGGCAATATCAAAAGAGCCATGTTTTTAGGTAAAGTTTTTTGCTATTTCCTATATAGTTTGTTTAAAGCTATTATTTGTAGTTTGAAATCACTTGTACATTTTCTTTACATAGATTTCATGAGATTTGTTTTGTTTTTTTGCTTTTTTTTTGGAGGTCAATGGTCCGGTCTAACCTTTTTAGCTGGGATTTACCGCAAATTTATACAGTACATCTCCAAAAATGAGTATTCTACACAGTAACTTGGATTCCCAAACTTTGATTTGTAGTACATCCTGTTTGTGGAGTAAAAAGTAGCTGAATCCACTAAAATTACTTGCTTTTTTGATTTTTGATAATTTTTTTAAGTATTTATAGAATATTATCAACAAAATGAAGTGACTAAATTAGAAGATGAATAAGTAGTACTATAGGAGTGACCCACAAGCAGACGAGCTCCACATTACAGAGAAGTCCTGATTGTTTACTTCAAAAACATACAAAAATATTCTTAAAAAAAATGGTTATCTTTAATAGATTCAGATTGAACATAAGCCGAGCTGTATGCAGGTTCATCATACTTTAAAGAACCTCATTTGATGGATCTGCCCATTAACAGGACACTTGCCACTGAGGTCATTCTACTTGGTTTTTCCAGTAATTTTAAGATAAACCTTGTACTTTTCTTCTTCTTCTTGGTCATCTATTTGGTAACGATATTTGGCAATGGCTTTATGGTGTGTGTAATCATCATCAGTGACCATTTACACACCCCTATGTACTTTTTCCTCTGCAATTTAGCTGTTCTAGACTTTTTTTATTCTTCATCATCACTTCCGAAACTTCTGTTGAACCTCTTGATAGGCGGAAGAACCTCCCTCTCTGCTTGTGGTACTCAACTCTTTGTTGGGCTTCTTCTCGGAAATACTGAGAGCTTGCTGCTTGTTGTTATGGCGTACGACCGGTATGTTGCCATTTGTAGACCACTCTACTATCCGGTTCTTATGAGGTGGAGCATTTGCTATCGACTTATTGCTTTTATGTGGGTGTTGAGTTTTATGACCACGATGCTTCCATCACTATTGATGCCAATGAAGGCTTGCAACCCAAACCTGATAAATCACATTAGTTGCGAGCTCCTCGCAGTAATAAAATTGTCCTGTGTCAGCACTCACGAGAATGAGGTTGTGATCTTGTTTATCAGTCTTTTGACTCTTCTTTGCCCTCTTGTCCTTATTTTACTATCTTACATTTTCATTATATCCTCTGTGTTGAAGATCCGATCTGCCGGACGATCTAAAGCCTTCTCCACTTGTAGTTCTCATTTGACAGTGGTGACCATGTTCTATGGGACAGCCATGGTTATGTATTTTGGGCCTGGCTCACGTTACACATCAAACCAAGCCAAATATATTTCAGTTTTTTATGGTGCTATAATTCCGATGTTAAACCCTCTGATTTACAGTCTGCAAAACAAAGAGGTTACCAAAATTTTTTGGGTGAAAAAAACAGTTTTGGGCTCTCATGCTGGAATTTAAAGAAACACTACCATCAATTTTATTCTTTTCACATATTGACAAGCATTATGGGACTATTATATGGATACAAAAAAATTGGGATTTTTATATAATATTTTAAGTTCCCCAATCTACCTAATTTCCTGGTTTGTCTCTGTCTCTTCCCCTCTGTGAGCTCTGATAGCAGCAGTGAGAGGATGGCTTGATGGTTCTCCTTTCAGGCCGCCTGAGAGGTGTAAGTACTATCAGCTGGACCAGATGAAGGTGAATAGAACAACTTCCCAATGCAGACAAAGAATAACCTATTATTCTTTCATGTATGGCTCTTTTAATTTATTTGTGGTATAGTCTAATAAACAAAACAAAAAAACAAGCAATATGCAGATTACCTGATAAACTGAAAGCACAGTACCCAGTGATCACTATAAATGTACTCGAAATAGAAAAATGTGCCAGCTTCCATAAATTGTCCATTTATTGAATATCCATAAAAGTAGAACATGAAACACAGGGTGCAATACCTGTTGATGCCTTTCAGGCAAACAAGCTCTTGGTCATAGCTAGGATAACCTAATCTTATCTATCCCTGTCCAAAAAAACAAGAGCATGACCATTCTGCCATTACCTACTATGTGTAACCATAGAGATAAGAAGCATTTAAGTGACATTAAACTGCCCTGGCATTTAGGAGTTTTAATCACAGTTGGAAAAGAACAAGATTTTATATGTAATTTTTAATTGTATAGAACTGTTGAAATAAAAAAAAATACTGCCAAAAATTATAAAAAATGGTTTTAACAAATATACTCTTTTCTGATTGAAGTGTCCCTTTCAAGGAATGATTGATACCCGCTCTCCAATACAAAGACTTTATTTTGTTTGCGCACCAATAAATGCATATACCAAATCCTAAGTCACCTGATGGATTGCAAATAATGGTCCTTGTCACATTTGTTTGGTTAGTATACGTTGGTTTACCATTATTTTTTAAATTCTATGGATTAGAATAGTCTACTGAATTATTCAATACAGAATTCCATGAAAAATGTATTCTGTACTTACTTATAGAGTTGTTCCCACCATAGACATTGATGGCATATTGATAGGATATACCATGAATGTGTGATTGGTTTGGGTCCTAGAAGTGAGACCTGCACCTACCTCAAGAACAAACCCCAAAGTCTCTCCGATTTGAATGAAGAGGTGGTCAAAATTCTCCCATTGTAATCAATGGGTGCACTGAGTAAAGTTGTGCGCCGATCTCAGCTCTACTGAAAACACCCATTGAAATGGGAAAAAATAACTTTAATGACTAGATACAGTACGTGGGTAAAGGGTTTGTCCTGTTCCTAAATAAAATTAATAGTAATCTACTGGTGTCCCATTAACAAACAGCCCATACTCACCTTCTTCCATTCCTCCATTCCCTGGACTTCTGTTAGCTTTATTCTTCTTCCAGATGGGGACATTGGCTGCAGTGGTCCGGTGCCTTTGCTTATATCACAAATAAACGAATCCACGGCACTCCAATGAGATTTAGTGCATATAAAAATATTTCATTTATTACAGAATAACAGATATAGAGAATGTAATGGCAAGTGCATGAATAATGGGGTAATGTCCAGATCACTGCATGAATATAGAATACTATACAAATGTCATAATATAAGATTCAGATGTCATCACCGACATTTCAGCAGAGAGTCTTCATCAAGTGACATTTAGGAGGAAATATGAATATATAAGCTATAATACAGTGGCAAAAAAACAAAGGTCATAGGTAAAGTGGGATAAATATCAGTAGGTATAGGAGATAGGAAGAAAGATGGTCACAGAAGGGAGAGTCACAGGGAAATATAAGGGACAGGGGAGAAAGGAAGAGATATGGAAAGAGTAGAGATGGTATAAAGAGAGGAGAGAAGGAGCCGGAGTAGTAAAAAGTAGAGCGGTAAACAGAAGTATGGGGCGAGAGATGTAAAACAATACAAAAGTAAGAGATGAGGGAAGGGGAAGGAGGAGAGATAGAGAATCATAAATGTAGGATGTACAGTGAAGGAAGTCATTATTTGATCCCTTGTTGATTGTGTAAGTTTGCCCACTGACAAAGACATGAACAGTCTATAATTTTAAGGGTAGGTTAATTTTAACATTGAGAGATAGAATATCAAAAATAAAATCAAGAAAATCATATTAGCTAAATTATATAAATGTATTTGCATTTTTCTGAGAGAAATAAGTATTGGATCCCTTACCAACCATTAAGAGTTCTGGCTCCTTCGGACCAGTTTGATGCTCCTAATTAACTCGTTACCTGCATTAAAGACAGCTGTCACCTTTATAAAAGACTCCTGTCCACAGACTCAATTAATCAGTCAGACTCTAACCTCTACAACATGGGCAGGGCCAAAGAGCTTTCTAAGGATGTCAGGGACAAGATCATAGACCTGCACAAAGCTGGAATGCGCTACAAAACCCTAAGTAAGACATTGGGTGGGAAGGAGACAACTGTTGGTGCAATAAAAAGAAAATAGAAGAAATAAAAAATGACTGTCAATTGACATCGATCTGGGGCACCATGCAAAATCTCAATAATTATTTCTCACTGCAAAATGCAAATATATTTCTGTAATTTATACAATATGATTTTCTGGACTTTATTTTGTCTATTCTATCTCTCAATGTTAAAATTAACCTACCCTTAAAATTATTGACTGTTCATTAGTGTTGATCAAACTGTTCTAGAAAAGTTAAGATCTAGTAGAACTTCGCAAATTTTTAGAACTCGGACCGAACCAATCATTTTACTGTTCGTTCGAGTAAAGTTCTAGTTCGACACGCCATTTTCAGTTTTGTTTTTGGTGTCTTTCTGCACTTCTGGCGGCCATCCAATCAGCTTTCTGCACTTCTGATGGCCATCCAATCACCTTTCTGCACTTTTGGCGGCCATCCAATCAGTGCAGAACACAGAGAAGTGTCAAAAACATCATTGCTGAGATGTAGGACTCTCATTGGCTGCTACAATCACATGACTCTGTTATATATATTTCACTGTATTGCCTTGTGAATGCCATTTTCAGCTCACTCTCTGTACTGTACAGACTGCTCTTAGTTAAATAGCATTTTCCTTTCCATAGACATTAATAGTTATGGAGTTTGGTATTACTGGCTGCATCTTTCCCACACCCAGAAGCTGTTATTTGGCCACATTTGCAGGCTCACATAACGCCTAACTCTCATATACATGGATATATATTATACAGAGTGCTTGGATTTGCTAAATCATACTCAGTGCCCAAAAGTTCAGTTTTTGCAGTTTTGGGGGGTTCAGTAATTGTATAACACACCTTCTCCAAATCTCCTATGTGTCAAATGGGCTTTTGTGCCCCCTCAGGATGCAGCTGCTACCACTGCATCTCATAAAGCTACTACCCTGTTTGCAAGTTGTCCTTATCTTTTCAGTTAGCTATTGAAAGGAATGAAGTATTTTTCTGTCACTCTTTTCTTCACTAAGTTGTTCCATATATCCAGTTTACTGTTATGGATGGTAATTCCAGTTTCTCCTCACCTGTATAGGTATAAAAATTAACCAGAGCATCTTCGTCCACTGACTTTAATGGGGTTCAAGTTCGAGTTCTAGTTCGAATAGAACCTCTAACCGAACATTAAAGTTTGAGGTTCTAATTGAACTAGAGCTTTTTACTGCTCGCTCATCTCTACTGATCATGTCTTTGTCAGTGGGCAAACTTACACAATCAACAAGGGATTGTATGGAGATAATACCTGCTGAGGAAAACTCAGAGATAATAAAGAAATAATGGTAAATGTAATTCCGGCCACAAAATAAAAGAGAAAAAAGTCAAGTAAGAACTAAAATGGTAGTGAACAATGGTAAAGAAGAGAGGAAACTGCAAAAAAACTACAAAAAGTACTGGGAAATTTAGTGAGGACAGCCAATGACAGGTAGGCCTAGAAATAGGGCTAAGAAACAAGGAAGGGTATAAGTAAATAATAGAAACATTATAGATAAAAAGGAAGGGGAAGAGGAGAAGGGTATGATTACCGGGTACGACAAGGCAAGGTACAACAGTGTGGTCCAAGTAGGAGGCACTAGGAGGAATGTACACAGGCCCAGGGATATGGACATGGGGAGGAAGTAGAAGATGAATATGAGTAAATGAGAGAAGCAAGTAGCCAGAAGGAAAAGTAGGGGGTGTATCTGGTAGTAGAGGCTGCTAGGAGTGCGCCCAGATGGAAGAGAAGAAATCCAACGACTTTAGCTAGGACAGAGTGGCGAAAGAAGATAATCGCACGTGCGCAGTAAGACACGCACGTGTGGTACAGCACTAAGGGGAAGGAGCTGGAATGAAAATAACAGCACGTGCGCTGAGAATTCATACACGTGCCATAAGATAAAGAGAGAAGAAGCTCATATGAGGATGACAGCGGATTATAGAACATGTTTTACAAACTGACAATCTAGACATCCAATAATAGAAAATCTGTGCTGTGTAGACTACAGCTCTGATTTTCTATTGTGGTCTATGGGCACTGGTTACAGTCCAACTTTAAACCAGTGCAGTGTAGATGGGGCTTCACAAAAAGTAAAGATGAAAGAGTGATAAAAATAAGATAAGTTCACAGAATAGAGGAAGGTGTAGAAGGATAAGATAGAAAAGGGATACAGGTGTGCGAAGACAACAAACCAGAAAAAAAGGTAGCAGGGGACCAAAATAATCAATCAAGGAAGATAGAGTAAATATGGAGAATATGGTGGAAATGTGGGGACATAGTACAACAAAAGGAGATGGAAGTGAAGGTAGAAGTATGGTAAAGATGAAGGGGGAGTGATAGTCACTGGGTCACAAGAAGCAGAAGAATAATATAGAAGTGGTAAGTGGAGGCTCTGGTGTAATGCTGATGGGGGGTAAGGAAATGGTAACTGAAAGAGAGAGAATGAGAGGGGAAAAAAGGAGGGAAAAAAAGAGTAATAAAAAGAGGGGTAAATGAAAAGGGGGAAGAAAGGGGGAAGCAAGAACATCGAGGAAAATCTGTAGAAGGAAAAGGTGAAGAAGATGCAGGAATAAAAGAAAAACAAGAGAGGAACAAGAGGAGTAGGTGTTACCCATCCAAGTCAGAAGGAATAAACGCTATATCTTCTGTAAGAAGAAGAGAAACCTGCAGAATTGAAATAAACAGCAATAAAGGGACAAGATCAAACATGTTATCAAAGTTAAGATGCATAGTAAGGTGTGCAATAAACAAATTGGATGGAAACAAAATAAGGGTATGTTCACACGGCATCTTTGTGCGCGTAATTACTTGCGCATTTTGCAGCTAAATGCATACTGTACACGCCACAATTACGCCGTGTGAACATATCCTAATATGTGTATACATAAGTAAGTAGACAATATCTACAATAAAGAATAGCTCTAAATGGATGTAATCAGCCCAAAGAAATAAATAAAAAATTCATGTCATATTTCCGATTGAGCTCATTGGGTTTCAGTGTACGTAGGATACGTATCCAACACATTTCCCTCGCGCGTAAAAGCGCTGTGCGGTTTCAACCTTTGCGGGGTACTGGAACAGAATTCATGACTTGAAAACACATCTGAGATACATGATGGGTTTGTTGATGGAAATGGAAAGCTATTGGAAGTAGCAAATTTTTGCACCAGATCGTCGACTTGTGTTTTCAGATCTTTCTTTTGTTGGGATGTCTGGCCTACATAGGCAACACCGCATGGACATTGGACTAAAGAGATGACATGATTAGATCTACATTTGTAAAAGCCTTTAGTAGGGAATATTTTGCCAGTATGGGAGTGGGTAAAAAAAGTCCCCCTTTGTGACTCATGAACATTGGGAGCATGTTGAGGAAGGTCTGTCTGCTTAAGGATTTGATAGGGCCAAAGTCAGAGGTGACTAGTGTTGAGCGATTTTTATCGACAAAGTTGAAATCGGCAAGGTTTTTATGGTGATCGAAATTTCCAGATCATGCGATAATTAAGGTTAAAATCTGTGCATCATCTATTAAGATCGCGCCTTTTTCGGCGCTTCCTGTAATTTTGGCGGCCAGCAAATGAGATTACAGAATAGAGCAGGGTGAGATGTGTGTGCGACGTCATGACTGGGATGTGTATGGTTGTGATTGGCTGGAAAAATCACATGACCTCGTTTTACATAGAACAGCGAATCCTGTTTCAGCCTTTCAGTGTCTTCAGCGTCTCATAGGGCTAGGCCCTGCGCTCGGCCTGTGGCCACACAGCTCAGCGAAATTAGTCTATTTCTACACAGAGAAACCTCTCCTATTAGCTGTGATCCTTCCAATTTAGTTAGATTAGAGTTTGAACATTTTATGTAGTTAGCTAGAGAATTTTTAAAGCAGCAACTCCCGCTGTAAATAAACGGCGGTGGGAGCGGGTGGGGGGGGGGGGGGCCCCCCCCGCGGGCGAACACAGACAAGCTCTATCTATAAAGAACACTGGATAAAGTTCACCAAGACTTAGTGTAGACATTGTAGTGGAATATCTTTGTTATTAACAGTTTGCTATTGAAATATTTCCTGGATATTGGGCAGCCTGAAAATTATTTTTGGATAAACATCATTTCTAGTAACTGCAGGTCTCTTTGTTAGCTGCAAAACTCCACTTTTAATATCAGTATACATTTCAGATAGGTGTTCAATTTTACCCCTTACACCTGTGACTGTTGATATATCCACCTTGCTCTTAAATTACAAACCAGCATTCTGTTATTCACCACAGGTTGTTTTTTGCCAAAAATACCGTGTATCGTACGAAAACAATCAAGTTACGGTTTTTTGACTTGTGCGCACCCAGCACTGTTCATTGACGCAGCATCTACGTAAATATTAAAACAGCAATTCTATATTCACCACATGTGAATTTAAAGGAGCAAAAAATACCGTTTATTATATCAAAACATAACAGTTAGTGTTTTTTGACTTTTGCGCTCCCAGCACTGTTATTGACGCAGCATCTACGAAATCTTAAAACAAACAATTCTATATTCACCACAGGTGAATTGAAAGGTGCAAAAAATACCGTGTATTATACGAAAAATAAAGTACGTGTTTTTTTACTTTTGCGCACCCAGCTTTGTTCATTGACCAGCACCACGTAAAATTTAAAAAAAGAATTCTTATTCCCACGGTGAATTGAAAGGGGCAAAAATACCCTTTTTTTTATTCAAAAAATCGTTAGGTTTTTTTACTTTTGCGACCCCGCCTGTTCTTGAAAGGGGCCCCTTTCGTAAATCTTAAAACAGCAATTTATATTACCACAGGGGGAATTGAAAAGGGGCAAAAATACCGTTTATTTTTCAAAACATAAAAAGTACTGTTTTTTGACTTTTGCGCACCCAGCACTGTTTATTGCGCGCTCTACGTAAACTTAAAACAGCAATTTTTAATTTACCCAGGAAAAGAAAGGGGCAAAAAAACAGTTTATTTTTCAAAAAAATAAAAGTTCGGTTTTTTGACTTTTGCGCACCCCCACTGTTTATTTACGCGCATCTACGTAAATTTTAAAACAGAAATTCTATATTCCCACAGGTGAAATTTAAAGGGCAAAAAATACAGTTTTTTTATATCAAAAAAAATAACGTTACGTGTTTTTTTTACTTTTGGCACCCCGCCTGTTCTTTACGCAGCATCTACGTAAATCTTAAAACAGCAAATTTTTTTTATTTACCACAGGTGAAATTTAAAGGTGCAAAAAATACGTGATTATACAAAAAAATAAAGATAGTTTTTTTTTGACTTTTCGACCCAGCTTTTGTTCTTTGAGCACATCACGAAAATTTTTAAAAACAGAATTTATTTTCCCCCCAAAGTGAATTGAAAGGTGCAAAAAAAAACCCGTTTTTATTAAAAAACAAAAACAGTTACGTTTTTTTTTGATTTTTGGCACCCAACTGTTCTTTGGGCCCCCCGCTTTACGTAAATTTTAAAACAAGCAATTTATATTCACCACAGGTGAATTAAAAGGTGCAAAAAATACGTTTATTATTAAAAACATAACAGTTACGTGTTTTTTGATTTTTGGCCCCCAGCATGTTCATTGACGCAGACTACGTAAATTTAAAACAGCAATTCTATATTCACCAAGGTGAATTAAAAGGTGCAAAAAAAAAGTTTTTATATCAAAACATAAACAGTTACGTGTTTTTTGATTTTTTGGCACCCAGCACTGTTCATTGACGAGCATTACGTAAATTTAAAACAGCAATTCTATATTCACCACAGGTGAATTGAAAGGTGCAAAAAATACCGTTTTTTTATATAAAAACATAATTCGTTTTTTTTGATTTTTGCGCCCCAGCACTGTTCTTGACGCGCATCTCGTAAACTTAAAAAGCTTTTCTATTTTCCCACAAGGTGAATTGAAAGGTGCAAAAAATACCTGTTTTACGAAAAAAAAACGGAAAGGGGTTTTTTTGACTTTTGCGCCCCCAGCTTTGTTCATGCGCGCATCCACGTAAATCAAAAAACACAATTCTTAGTCACCACGGGTAAATTGAAAGGTGAAAAAAAACCGTGTATTATTAAAACATAAAGTACAGAATAACAGCCCCTTTTTCCCCCGGCATTTTTTAAAAATCGGGGGGTTATGCGGGTTTTGGGGGCCCTTTGCTGTGCCCAGGACGGGCTTCCCGCCCCCCACCCATACTAAACCGCCCTAACCAAATTTAACCAACGACCTAGCAATGCCAAAGCCTCAGCCACTACTCTTTGCTTTCCCCCTGACCTTTCCTCTGCCTTTGACATGAAAAACCATTCCCTCCGCCCCACATCCTCTCCTCCTCGGCATCACGGATTTGGGCTCTTTCCCGGATCTCCTGTCCTCATGTCGGACAAATTTCCCTTTTTCAATCTCGCTCCACCTCCTCCCCCCGGCCTCTCTTGTTGGTGTCCCCCCAAGGGGCAGTCTGGGCCCCCCTACTCTTTTCTATTACACTCTTGGCCTCGGTCAGCCATAGCTCACACGGGTTTTCAATACCCCTATTGCTGATGATTTCCCAACTCTAATTTCGGCCCAGTGTCACCCCTCTTTCTCCCGGATCCCTGACTGTTGTCCTCCATTTCCTCCTTCTTTTCCCCGTCTCCTAAAAATAAAGTGGAGAAAATGAACTATTATCTTCCCCCCCCGTCCCCCCCCATCTTCCCCCCGATCTTTCTTCACTGTTTAATGGCTTTACCTCCTCACCACACCACAGGGCCGCTGCCTTGGGATTTCTTTGACTCCCGGGGCCCTTTAAAACCCAATCCAAACCCTCACCCCTGCCTGTCACCTCCACCCCAAAAAATATTTCCCCAATCGCCCATTTTTTAAATCTGAAAGCACAAAAATGCTGGTCCCATGCCCTTTTCATCTCCCGCCCCGACTACTGCAACACCTTTTGGCCCCCCACTAGCACCCTCGTCCCCTCCAACCATCCTTAACTCTGGCCCCCTCTGATTCACCTTCTCCTCGTATCCCCTCCTCCCCTCTGCGATCCCTTTACTGGGTACCTATTGCCCAGCGAATCCAGTTCAAGCTAGCAACTTTGACCTACAAGGCTCTACATAACCTCTCCCTTCATATATCTCTGCCTTAATCTCTAAATACCTCCCCTCACGCAACCTCCGCTCCTCACAGGACCTTCTCCTTGCTCTCCTCCTATCACCTCCTCACATACCCGGCGCCCAGACTTCTCTCGTGCTCCCCCACACTATGGAACTCACTGCCCCAACACCTCAGACTCTCCCCCTCTCTCACCGGCTTCAAACGTAACCTGAAAAACCTACCTCTTCAGGATTGCCTATAACCACATTAACTGTGTTGCACTCCTCCGCCCCACAAACATGTCCGCCCCTCACCTTCTATCTCTTCACCCCTTCCCTGTAGATTGTAAGCCCTCACGGGCAGGGACCTCTCTCCCTCTGTACCAGTTGTTAGTCACTTATTGTCACTTTGTAATTGTCTGACCAATGTTATTTATGTACCCGCCTGAAATGTACAGCGCCCTGGAATCAAGGGCGCTCCAAACTAAACGATAATAATAATAATAATAATAGTCAATGTCCAGTTCAACTAAAATGGTGGTTGAAAGACTCCTTTTTCCGGCACTTTTTAAATGTGGGGGTCATGCAGGTTTGGGGCTCATGCTGTGGCCCAGGACAGGTATAGTCAATGTCCAGTGAAACTAAAATGGTGGCTGAAAGGACTCCTTTTTCCGGCACTTTTTAAATGTGGGGGTCATGCAGGTTTGGGGCTCATGCTGCGTTCCAGGACAGGGATATTCAATGTCCAGTTCAAGTAACATGATGGTTCAAATCATACTGCCTTTTGGCACTTTTTAATTTGTGGGTGATGCAGGTTTAAGGGTCAGGCTGTGGTACAAGACAGGGATAGTAAATGGTCTGTGACTTTTTTTCTGTGACTTTATAACCTAAGTGTGTTGCCTAAGATGTAGCATGTATCCATTTGACTGTTGTGGATGTTAATTTCAGCTTCTCCAGCCTTGTTTGGGTGTAATAATGAAGGTGTTGTTGCTCTCCCATAGACTTTAATGGTCATCGCGCATAATCGATGCTCACTATCGAAAAACCTTATCGATAGCGGCCGACTAGCGACTATCGATAGATCTCGGTAGCCCACGCAATCGCTCAACACTAGAGGTGACCAGTTTGTCTCTGACATTTTTTATCTCTTTTAAAGCACTATATAGGTGGGTTCTGAAATTCTGTAATGGTCGGGTATGCACGGGAGAGAAGTGGCCAGTGTTTGTAGAAAATATGGTTGATTTTAGGGATGGTATTTTTGTACTATAGGAATCTGGTTAGACATAAAAGTGGAAAACTACAAGGCCATACTTACAGCTCAATGGCTGGGCTATACACTAAATCCCTGTAGCAGGCATCTAATCCCTGTAGCAGGCATCTCTGGCCCATGTGCTGCATGGGAAAGATATAAAAGGTGCCGGTCATTAATGAGCAAATGCTCTATATACCAGTTCACACCAGTATGCAAAAAGCCATAGTACAACGCAAAGGGAGACTGCACAAATGTAACACTACCAATTCAATTGCATATAGATAAGGCAATACAAAGGGTAACGCCATATATGCAGGTACACCATGCTGTGTTACAGCCAATGTCACCCATAATATTCAAATGAGCAGGCTGCCCAAAACTTAAAGGGGGCCCTGCACAAAATATAGACATAAAAGTGGGGCGTGGGGAGTCAGAGAGCTTTCACAGGTAGCTGAACTTGAAAAGGTAAGAGCGGTATCCACTTTCCATATAAATGATTATGCATATCTTGAAGATGGGATTGGCGGGTGGTTGGGTCTTGGACAATCCAGTTAATACAGGTAAGTTGGGAACGTTAAAGGAATAAGTTTAGGCTGTGTGATATTCTACAGCTTCAGGCTCCTAATTCCTGCTCATGCTGTGGGCGGTTCTACAGCTTCAGGCTTCCATTTCCTGTTAAGGCTGGGGGTGGTTCTACAGCTTCAGGATTCCATTTCCTGTTAAGGCTGGGGGTGGTTCTACAGATTCAGGCTTCCACTTCATGTTCAGGTTGGGGACGGGTCTACAGCAGTGACTGAAATTTCACCCCTGCTATGCCTAACTGAGCCTGTTATAGGTATATTAGTGATTGACGTGTTTCATCAGCAGGTCAGAATGCTAAAGAGCTCTAAAGGTTTAAAGTTTATCAGTAAGAAAAATAAACATTCTCCTATGCTGCTGATAAGACATGCCACCAGTGCTAGAGCAAAGAGAAGTGGTCGGTAAACTAGGAAAGTTTATATGCACAAGCAAGAGGTAAGAGCTGCTCTAATTCTTAAAGAAAATTAAATCAGAATGGCAATGTACATGGTAACAATCTTTATTTAACATTGCCGCCATGCTTAAAGCCAAGCAATGTGGCGATAGGGCCCCTTTAACATACAGAATCACGACTACACGGGTAGGCTAGAATGTTGCCTCTTGGATGAAAGCCAGCCAGAATGTTACAGCTCAGGTTTGAGCACCATTATTGGGTCACTATGGGCTGTGGAATTGCTAGTCCAGAGATTAAGAGAAACCACTGGAAGGTGATAGACTCGTCCCACAGAATACCTAAGACCATCTTGAAAACCTGCTTCTAAAAAGGCAGCCATCTTCTTATCTGGATTCGCCCTTAAGTAATGAACCCTCCTTTCCACCTTCACTGGTGGAATAGACATGGCATGGGATCCTCCATACCTAGGGCGCTCTTGCTGGAACTAACAATCGGCACCAAACTTGCAGTGGCATTCATAAAATTTCCAACATAACCCTTTACCACTGACCCCTGACTGACTCACTGCCAGATCTGCTGGCCCCTTGAAAATACTGAACAACTTTCCAGGGTGCTGACATCCTCCTTATCTTTGAAGTTCCAGCACACTAATGGGTGCACAGCCATCTGTTGCCGAAACTGTTTATTGTAATGGAGCAATGCACTCCCCACAACCACTAAAAACAGCCAATGGGGACATATAAATGTTTTAGAAAAACATTTCTGCTACTTTGGAATACATGAACATTTTGAGGTTCTTAGTTCTTAGTGTACATTTTTTAACAAAACTGTTAAAGCCCAGAACTAACCCAAAAAAAAAAAAAAAAAGAAAAAAGAAAAAAAAAAAAAAATAAAAAAAAAAAAAAAAAAAAAAAAATATAAAAAAAAACAAACCGGCAATAAAAGGGCGTGGGGAGAGCAGCAAAAATGAATGAGTTAAGATTTTAAGTAGTAAAATTTTAAATTATAAAAAACCTGAAACATAATCAAAGGGTTTTTTAGTGTAAAATTTGTTTTAACATTCTATTAACTTTAAATACCTAATTCTAAAGGAGATATTTTTATATTTTTATATTTTAATTATAATAATTATTATATATTTTATATTTATTTATATGATCATATTTTTCATTAAATTAAAATAATACGTGATTTTATACAGTTTGATAATTATCATCTCTATTAGCTTTTTATTATTGGTACTGGTGTTAGTTGGGAAATTATTGGACATTTTTGACCCTTACAGCAAAAAAAATGTCTCACACTTTGACTCCTCAGATCAGGCAGACCACATTGAGATAGGTCTGCTTGACGGAGCAGTAATGTCGGGTGTGCTAGTGTCTTGCCCGAACCACGTTTAATATATGTGTCTAATATGTGCTCCGACTGTGGTGCGACACGCCTCCAGAACGCCCCAGCACCACCCCAGGAACACCCCTTCATGTTGAGGCACATTATAAAGTGTGAGTCTTACGAACAATGCGACATGAACACATTGCATTAGGTGCATTAGAGAACGCAATAGCAGCTCAGAGTAGTTAGGTAGCATTTGTACGCCAGAAAAAAGGGTGAAAAACCCTTTCATATATGTCGCCAAAACGTACACTAAGAACCTCAAAATTTTCATATATTCCAAAGTTAAGCAGAATGCTTTTTCTAAAAAAGCCTTATAGTCCTTTGACTGTTTTATAGTGTTTTTTGGAGTGCTGCTGATATTGTGTTTGCATTGCTTTTGACACAGCAGCGTGTACCTATACTTATTTTTCAAGATGGATGTGCTGACTACATTTTGTTTTTGGACTGTTTGCATAGAGAGGTGGTTGGCTCCCATCTTGATATTTGCCTTCCACCCATCTGCACAGGTGTTTTTAATCAGATCAGGTTACAGCTGGAGTCTTGTCTTCGTGAAATGTGGAGGTCCTGTAACAAAAACACCAAGGAGATGGTACAATTATAGTATGTAAGTTCCCATCTGGATTGAGATACCCTTGCCGTTGGTAGATGGGCCTTTACAGTTTTGATAAGAACCTCAAAATTTTCATCTATCTAAAGTAACATAAATGCTTTTCTAAAAACTCCCTATGTCCCCTTTGACTGTTTTGTAGTGCTTGTGGAGTGCTGCTGATTGCATCAGCTATATCACTGAATTTCTTACTCCTCCTTCTTACTCTCATCTGGTTTTCCCAGGTGAGATTAAACTTTTCTAGCAGGGAAAAAATCTCTACATATTCCCTCTTCCAAATTTTTCCCTTCACTTTCACCTTCAGATGACCCTTCAAAGAATCCTCAAAATAAACCTCCCACTTGGCTCCATATGCCAAATGCACTTCACTCCTATCCTCTTACTGAATCATAAAACCTTTTCCTGCAAAATAGGGACCAAACTATCTTGCCATTCAGGACCTGAAAACACTTCCCCAATATGGTATTGTCGCACTCCATCACTCAAACGCTCAGATAGAACACAATGGTGGTATACCCCAAACACCAATGGTGACGCCACAGAGCAATAAACTCACCTCGCATATGCAATAAAAAACTGTGAGCCACATCTATCCGCTATAATACCTCCCCCCTGGACACCATTCCATAGAAAAAAATGATTTTGAACTGCATCAACAGTGTTGTGGGGGTGTGTGGAGATTGGCAGATGCTGTAACTATGGTAGGAAACCAGTTCTTCACCCCGTTTACTTGAACGAAGCCGTCGATGAAACTCACACAGCCAATTACGCCAACATGTGCTGGGTACTGCTGGCCTTAAATGCTATTGGGCAGGAGCCCCGTGGGCCCCATTTGTACCAATGCTGAAGACTCTCTGCCTCAGAAATTGGCTGCTGGGCTCCTGCCTCCTCTGATACCTGAGCAGGGGATGCCACTGTTGATCTGTTGACTTTAATAGATTTGCCTTGCTTCCCTACTGAACCCTGAATATCTCCCTAAGGTTTAAGTGGCAGCTGGTGCTTGGTACCTGTAGAGTCGAGCCCTTTAACTCTCTTGAAAGGTAGTGGTAGTGTCTGTGTTCCTTGAGTTGTTGAAAATTGGAAGTATTTTGCTCAATGTGTAGGCTGAGTGAGGGCCAACTGTGAGACTGAGCTGTGGAGAAGCATACCCTGGTCAACTCTTTCCCTCTCTCCCCTTATCGAGCAGGAGGCTATGGTGCCTGAGTGTGTGTCTGAGAAGTACTGCGTCCTATAAACCCCTCCTGTGTGTTGTCCCCCTTTTTCCTGATGTAATTGAGGTTTGCAGTGGGATTTAATGCCCAGCCCTACTTATTGTGCATCCATGTGTTTTGTATCCTCCTTTTCACCACCGTTACGTGACAGCGGGGTCCACATATTTTTCATAACCATTCAAGGTAACAGCTTCAGACTGATACTATGAGGATGGAAAGGTCCATGGGTATTGGTTAGAGATGGGCGAATTGATTCTAACGAAGTGAAATTCGTTTAGAATTTCAGGAATAACTTTTGGTTCGGAACGCGAAGTCGATAACTTTGGGGTACTCGGTTACTCCGGCGTGAACCGAAGTGTTGTGCTTTTGATTGATAAAATGGCTTGCGAGCACATGGCGCTACATGGGGCAAAGCACTCTGGGGGCATAAAAGAACGGGATCCGCGCCGTCGTACACCTTCTTTGAGTGGATGGGGTACAATAAGCCTGCATCGTACATGTGTCAGTGTCGCGAAGCTCCAATCAGAGACCGGGGGGGATTCTGTTGAATCGGTCAACGCACTATATAAGAGTCGAGCGCGCCGCTGGGGAGCTTCCACACTGTCCTTCTCACTGTTATGATAGGTGAAGGTGCTGCTTGCGGATGTGATAGCGCTTTCTGCTCAGAACTGATTTTTACACAGCGATTTTAGTGGGGTTGTCTCAGCTTGTATATCAAGAGACTAGTTCTATGTAATGTGTCTATTTTGATTTTTTGGTGGTATTGGATCTGAAATCGCAGTGTGCGTCCACTGCATGCTTGCATGTGATTACATTCAATATCCAAGTGGGATCTAATGCCAGTTCCTAGTTTTATTCATTTAAAGAACAGCGTTTTTACAATTCAATACACTTCATTTTTGGTGCTGAATTCTATTGCGCAATTTAAATCATGGCGGTTAACTTAAAGTGTTTGTTGTTTGCTGGTGTGCTGGACATAAAAGTAACCGTCTTTCTTTTTCAACGCCATAGTATATATTTTTTTATGGTAGCCTATAATTCACAAGGCAAAGGATAATTACAACTGTATCTCTTAGATGTGTGGCGTTATAGAAAACACGCAAGTTGTAACACGCTACAAACCCTACTAGTTTGTGCGGCCACTCTATTTCTATTAGCGCAATTTACATCCAAGGCGGTTAATGTGTATAGGCGTTGTTCTGTGTTGGTGTGGTAGGACTGACAAAATAAACGTCTTTTTTTCATCGGCCAAAATTATATATATTTTTTTTGGTAGCCTACTCTTCACAAGCAAAGGCTAATGTACAATCTGTGATCTCTTGTTGTGTGGCGTATAGTTAGAGGAAACGCACGCCAATTGTAGAAGCGCAACAAAGCTGTACTAGTTTGTGCGGCTCAATTCTTGGCGCCATTTACCATCCAGGTTTAATTAAGCGTTGTTTTAGCTGGTGTGCTGACAAAAATAAAACCGTTCTCTTTCAAACGCCAAATAATAGTATCTCGTTTTTTTTGGTGCCTTTAATTCACAAGCAGAAGGCTATTTACTAACTGTATCTCTTGTTGTGTGGCGTAGAGAAGAACACGCAGATTGTAACACGCTACAAAGAATACTAGTTTGTGCCTTGTTTGGGCTCAATTCTGGGCGCAATTTACATCCAGTGGGTTATTTAGAAGCGTTGTTTTGCTGGTTGCTGTTGCTGACAAAATAAACCGTTGTCTCTTTTTCGGCAGCGCAAAATTATGATATATTTTTGTGGTAGACTAGTTCACAAGAAAAAGGCTATTACATCTGTATTCTTGGTGTGCTGATTGTGGCGTAGAAAAACACGCTAAATTGTAAAAAGCTACAAAGATACTAGTTTGTGCGGGCGCTTACGCTCAATTCTTTGGCGCAAGTTTAGTCAGGGGTTAAATTAAACGTAGTTTTGCTGGTGTGATGAAAAAATAAAACCGTCTTTGTCTAACGGCCAAATATATAATATACTAGTTTTTGGTACCTAATTCACGAGCAAAGGCTAATTACAACTGTATCTCTTGTTGTAGTGGCGTAGAAAACACGCAATTGTAACACGCTACAAAGCTACTGTTTGTCGCGAGATCCAATTCTTTGGCGCAATGTTTACATCCATAGGGGTTAATTAAGGTTGTTTTGCTGGTGATGTGACAAAAGAATAAAACTGTCTTTTTCGACGGCCCAAATATATATTTTTTTTTTTGGTAGCCTTAATTCATAAGCAAAGGATAATACAACTGTATCTGTCTTAGTTGTGTGGGTTAGGAAAGACACGCATTGTAACACGCTACAAAGTACTAGTTTGTGCGGTGCTCAAATTCTTGAGCAAATTTACAGTCCAGGGGTTAATTAAGCGTGTTTTGCTGGTGTCTGGCTGACAAATAACAGATTAACCGTCTTTATCACGGCAAATTATATATATTTTTTTTTTGGTAGCCTAATTCACAAGCAAAAGTCTAGTTGACAACTGTATCTCTTGTTGTGTGGAGTAGAAACACGCCAATTTGTAACACGCTACATAAGCTTACTCTAGTTTTTGCGGCCTCAATTTCTTTGGCTCGACAATTTACATCAGGGGTTAAATTAAGCGTTGTCTTTGTAGGGTGTGAACAAAAATAAACCTCGTCACTTTTTCAATCGCCAATTAGATATTTTTATTTAGAGAGGTTGCCTAATTCACTAAGCAATTAGGCTAATTCAACTGTATCTCTTTAGTTGTGTGTGGCGTAGAAAACACGTTCAATTGTAAAACGCTACAAAGCTACTAGTTTGTGCGGCTCAATTATTCTTTGGCGCAATTTTCATCCAGGGATAATTTAAGAGTTGTTTTTGCTGGTTGTGCTGACAAAAATAAACCGTGTCTTTTTTTTTTTCGCAAACACCGGTATAATATATACATTTTATTGCGAAGCATAATTCACAAGCGAAGGTTAATTAGCTGTTTTGTGCTTTTACATTTAGTAAAAACACACAGTGCTTGTACAACGAACACATGCTAAGTAAATTTTCCATGGCCATTTGTGGAGCGCGCAGTATTTTATGTTCCAAGGTTGCCCAAGCTTGTTACTGGGATTCATTTGGAGTCAAAACATGTGGGTGTCTATTTTTCATATACAGATAGCTTCATCAAATGCAGTGTCTGTATCATTTTAGGAACGCAAACTGTTATGTCAGACAGAGAGGTGGCAGGGAGGCATCTGCGCAACGCGGTAGTGCTGTGGCACAAACATTTCTGAAACGGCCCAGGTCGCATCACTCACAAGTCCTGGATAAGTCGCAGCATTGGTCACACGTGTGTGAAGTCACCAAACTGCGCCGCTGTCATCTAGCGTCGTGTTTAATAACAGCACCCAACCAAAAGCGGGTTATCAATCATTCATTTATACGGCTTGCAACCATCAGGTACACAATCCCTCATCTCCCATGAAGGACCAGCCAACACCCCAACCCCCAGCCACAAGAGTCCACTCCGGTCGGGACAACCTCAGACCACACACATTATTATGGACAGTGGCCCGCGGAAGCGCGCCACCCAACCCCCGGTCCAGCGGCCACTAATACACACTGTTCCCTAGCCCGAACATTCCTGCTCCCACCACACCCAACCCAAGTTCCCCTCCCAAAGGCTTCGGGAATTTTACCTCCTATTGTTGGACTCTCGGCCCCCTAGACCCCCAGCATCGCATCTCCATCTATTATATGCGATGGAGTGATCAAATGTTTGAGGATGGGCAGTCGCGCAGCTACCGTGGCAGCGAAGGAAATGTTGGGGTCCATATATCTCCCCGCTTTGTGCAGTGTGCGGCCAAAGTATAGTGTGGAGAGTGTGTCTTAGTGGGAGGTCATGTCGGGTGAGAGTCATCCTGTACGGGCGTTACTCAGAGAGACATAGAGTGGCATTGAGGAGACAGTAATTGACGATGGAATGTCACGCTTAAATATGATGATATGATGTAGCCGAACGCACTTGGGAGTGCAGGAGTGAAGCAAGGGCTTCATCATCGTTCAGGAGATAGGAGGGCGTCATGCTTGCGCGTCAGGCTAGCCTGCGCAGCCTAGCGAAGTGGTTGTGTGGCGTGATGTCAGCAGAGGTAAGCAGCAGTTTTGAGCGCGAGTCGGGAGCCAAGCCGGGACACGAGAGGGTTGGTAGAAAACCCGCTTCGCCAGGTTCCAAGTACAGTAGCGGACGGGGTCTCAGCGAGGCAAGCGGCGGCTGGTGAGTCAGATCAGTGCGGAGGTTGGCGGGTAAAATCAGCTACTCGGCGGTTGGTGGCAGTTCTGTTTGCTAGACACCGGAGGAGCCGAATATGTGTGGTATAGTAGAATCTGTGTGAAGAAAGTGAGCGTGTGGCCAGGGAGCTAAATCGTTGGCAACATCGGCCTGCGTAACACATGGCAGCTTGTCACATCCGGTTGGCCTGGCGAGAAACGGGTCTCAAGATGTTGGTGGTCATCCTGCCGCTGCTCAGCAGCGCAGGCATAGGGCCGCAGTGGCACGCTCACATGCCATTTTGGCCAGATCCAAGGCATCACCACCTCATGCAGAGGCAGCTGTTTCTCTTTGACTTCCATCTCCAGATCCAGATGGAGTTTGCTTCACTGCCTCGCTACTCATTGGATGCAGCAGTGGTTTTCAGAGAGGCGATTGTAAAGAGCAAAACCAGTATGCGTACAAACCATTCAAGGTGGCTAGAGCTGACCGTGCTCCTGTCCAAGTTGTTGGTACTGCAGACCCTCCCTTTCCAAATGTGGGACTCTGCACCGCATTCAGAGAACTAATGGCTTGTGCCGAGCCGGATGGAGAGTCCAAGGCCGTATTTCTTTTCAAAAAGGCGAACGAGTACGCAGCATACTGTCATAAATATGTTAGACAGAATGTGGGTCAGTCCTTGAGCTTATCGGGTTTGTTCCAAGGTTGACAGGGCAATCGCGCGGACGTCTGGAGCTGTAACTACGGTTCAGGTGCCAGTAACATGTCCTTTACGGGCCGCCACTGGGTGAATGTGATTTCTCATGCCCAGCACACCAACAACTTGACGAGAGGACGCACGCTTTCTCCTCCCCCGTTGCTCAAACTGCTGCTCCTGCGCCAATGTCCGCGTCTCCTCCTCCACTCACCACACCATCTCTCAGCCTCCACAAGTACTGCTCCATCCACTACCACATGTGACTGGGCACAAGCCTGGTGTCAGCAGTTATACACTAGCTTGCCTCGGCCGCAACGTCATAGTAACCACAGGTCGAGGAAACGTGTCTCTCGCTTGTCAAGAGCTCAGCAAGAAATCGAGTGTGGCTTTTGTCCGGCGCCAGCTGCAAATTCGGAACCATGTGTTGCGGGAGACAATGGGATGAGTTAGACAATGGTGTTTACGACGCTGCCCGAGGAGGGATGTCCATGCGCCACTGCATGCGTCACGTGTTCAGATCCTGGTTGGTAAAAGATGTTCCTGAAAGGTCTTCCCACAGAGTCTTCAGTAACATCTGAAATGGCAGGGAGAAAGACTGTGCATGCAACTCTTTATCCGCATTCGTACAAGCCAGGAAATACACCGCCTCCTACGAGTTGCAGCGGCAGACGGTCCTCCCCCAACAACGCTCCTGAAATATGGATGTTTCCACGCTGGAAATTCACAGCCTGAGTCATGTCTGGGACCTGACTGTTAATGAACAAGAGAAAGGCGCCATTGTAACCGATCTTTTTTGGATTTGATTCCAGGCTAGCGAAAAAAGTAATGTGTCTCACTCCGGTTGTGTAACTTTGCTTGAGTCTAGCCGCTCATGAGATTGGTGTTAGTCTCAATGCGTGACCACCATGCCGTTAGGTATGAGATCGGGCATTCACATGAGGGAGGGACCACGTTAGATTTAGTCAGTTTCGCCAGTGTACTAACGAGGATGTGAGAGTAACGTGCGCAGCGCCAGTGCTTCTCATGTCCTGGAACTATGTATTGACTGAAGAAAATGCTGTACTGGGCAAGGGGAGTGCGTGGAGATGGGGATGCGACTGACTATCTCTCGGTCGGCTTCATCTTCTTGATTCGTGAGTTCTCATGATGTTGTGGGGATCTAGGAAATGCGAGGATTGGAGGAGGTGGGGGAGGAAGGTGAGTCAGTGTGGAGAGAGCAGTAGAGAAGGCAAATGTGTGCTTGGTGATACATGAGTGGATTTTCCTGTACCCAGGTGACAACGAGTGGAAGGAGCAGGAGCAGGCTGGTGAGAGGTGGATGGAGGATAGAGGTAAGACGAGCAGATGACTCCAGGATGAGCACCGGTGGCAGTATTACAGTGGAAATGGAAGGGAGGGTGTACCCTCTGAAGTCCAGACTTGTGCAGGATGTCTCCCGCAGCATGTTATTTGCCTGGCTGGGTGTACAGCCGACTAGTTCAGCTCGGTCAGAGGGGGATGATTCTTGGCTCTCACCCTATTGGACCCTCGTCGCTACCGTAGTCAAAATGGGGAGCCTTTTTTTCTCCCAGCTATTGAGAGGGAAGACAAACTCAAATACTATGTAGGGAGATAAGTCCTCCATAATCAGTTGCGCCCGGCCATATGTGTGCGGCATCGTCCCTCTCATTGACAGGTCTTGTCCGGGGGTTCCTCAGGCTCACGTTACTAATGCCGCGGCTGCTGGGGGAAGGTGGGGGGGATAGGAGCCGATACCTGCTCCATCAGGCAGTAACCTAAGTCTGGATCACTATATGAGCAGCTTCTTTACCCGCTTAGTGAGGAGGGCTCAGTCGTCACCAGCCTAGCGAGCCAGCAGGACCTGGAGCTATTCCTGAACCAACAGGTTGTGGCCTAGCTTGGACTAGAAGCACTCTGCCACCTCCAGTTAGAAGATGCCGTTGAACGTTAAATGGGCAGACCAAAATGGATGTAGTAGGCGCATAACTAGCCGAGTTTGCATTGGAAGGAGAGCTGTCCTGCATACCCGTGCCCCAGTAGTGTGTGGCATCAGAGCGGGATGTCAGTCGCACGGCGGGGGCCATGTTACCATATCAAGGAGACCGTTGTTCCACGGGAAATGTTTGAACGACTGACTTTGTTCATAAGAAGAATCAGGCGTGGGATCGGCCAGATTTCCAATACACCATGCCTTAGGCGTCTAGATCTGGGTTCAAAATCTACCTAGCATCAGCTCACTATTCTGATTGCCGCCACCAGCCTGATGCCAACGACATCTGCTGATAAGTTTCTCCCATCTGCTCCCATACGACACCGTCTTTTCCTGGGGATGGGTATTGCCACCCTCACCTGTCAACCTCCTCTGTGTACGATTTGTGCCATCTCTGTATGTGCTCATTTGTCTGCTGCTCTGCTGTTGTGTCTGCCGGTGACAATCCACCACTTGTGTGTCATGTTGCCATCTCTGTGGACCCTGGTTACTATTTTGCCACCTCTCAGAATGTCATCTGTGACCACTCTCCTAGACCTCAAGATGTTGATATATGTCATCACCTCCAACTGACTCTGTCCATTGTGACCACTGCCTGATCTACATGCTGACTGCGCCGTGACCTGCCGCTTCAGTCATTTTAGCGCTCTGTAGGCTCTCTAGATACTATTTTGCCACTCTGCAGATGTGTCAGGTTTGTGCTCATCTCTCTACCTCTAGATGCTGCTTGCTGTGACTCCTGTCGTGCCCTCATCACTTGTGTCATTGTGCACACTGTCTCTGACCTCATGCTTCTGGCCGTGGCTGCTTGTACGTGCCCTCCACTACTGTTCATTGTGCCACTGTCTGGACCTTAGCTCGCTGCTGTTGCTGCCGTGCCGCGTGACCTCCACACTGGTGTCATTTGTTACCACTCTATTTGACTAGACGCTCCTTTTTGACGCCAGCTCCAGAATTTGTCATTGTGCACTGCATGACACTCATACTGCTGCCGCTGTGACCTCCACTGTGCTGTGTGCCACTCTGTGCCCTATACTGTTTTTCCACCTTCGCCATATATGGTCATTGGCCACTGTCTGACCTATTACTGCTGCTGCTGAACAGTTCCATCACGGTATCATGTGCCACTCTGTGGCCTAAAACTGTTTTGCCGCCTCCTATTAATGTCATTGTGCACGCCTGCCGTCATACTGCTGCGCTGTGGACCTCCTCACTTGTGATTGTGCCACTATGTGCCATAAATACTGTTTTTACCACTCCATAATGTCTTGTGCCACTGTCTGACTAATACTGCTTGACGCCGTGACCTCCACACTGTCTCACTTGTTGAGACTCTCTGTGGCCTAATACTGTTTTGCCTCCTCCATAATGTCGATTTGTGCCACTGCGCTGACCTCATACTGCTGGCCGCCCGTGACAACCACACTGTGTCGATTGTGCCACTCTGTGGCCTAATTACGCTGTCTTGCCGCCTCCATATGTCATTGTGCCACGGTCTGACCCATACTGCTGCCGACAGTGACCTTCCACACTGTGTGTATTGTGCCACATCTGTGGCCTTAATACTGTCTCTGCCGCCTCCATAATGTCATTGTGCCACTGTCTGAACCTCATACTGCTGCTGCCAGTGACCTCCAACGGTATACATTGTGCCCTCTGTGGCATAATACTGTTTTGCCGCTCCTCCATAATGTCATTGTGCCACTGCCTTGACCTCATACTGCTGCGCCGTGACCTCCACTGTGTGATTTTGTGCGCCACTCTGTGGATTTTTGCTGTTTTTCCGGCTGCATAATGTCATTGTGCCACTGCCTGACCTCATATGCTGCCGCCCCGTGACCTCCATTTCACACTGTTGATTGTCGCCACGCTGTGCCCTAATATGTTTTTCCGCACTCCATAATGTAATTGTGCCACTGTCTGGACCTCATACTGCTTGCCGCCGTGACCTCCACCCTGTATCATTGTGCCTACTCTGTGGCCTAAATACTGTTTTGCCGCCTCCATTATTGTCATTGTTGCACTGCCTGACCTCATACTGCTGCCGCCACGTGACATCCACACTGTTGATTGTGCCACTCTGTGTGCCATGAATTACTGTTTTGCACGCCTCCAGAATGTCAGCATTGGTGCACTGCCTGACGCACTCAATGCTGCTGCTGCCAGACCTTTCCCACACACTGTATGATGTGTGCCACACTGTGGCCTAAGTACTGTTTTGCTGTACATCCAGAATGTCATTGTGCCACTGCCTGACCTCATGCTGCTGTGGCTGCCGCCGTCACCTCCACACTCTATCAATAGAATGTTTGCTGCCACCTGAGTCTCAGCTTAGCTGTTTTTTTGTTTCAGCTTTTCGCTTAGCATGACTTTATCAGGCTACATTCCGCTTGAGTTTTTTGGTCTCAGATTTTTTGCCCTCTTTGGGTGCCCAGGGGAATTTTATAGTGAAGGCTCGATTCTAAGAGCTGGCGGCAGTACATGTGCGTGTCATACACAAACACCACATTGTGATGAAGACCAAAACCAAGCTCCTCTGCACGCTCTTTAAGCTGGCACAACGTTCTACAGCACCCTGCAAGGCTCTGGGCAAGCCTGGAAATAGCTGTTTTTTTAACGTGATTCGTGCCGAAGTAATTCGGTCCGAAACGAATTTTTGTCGGAAAATTCGGCGAAGTGACCGAACCGAATTTTTGAGAAATTCGGCCATCTCTAGTATTGGTCCCTTTTCACCCTATAAATACCAGCCCCAAAAGCAGACAATCACATTAGATGGTCCACATATAACAGTAACTTTGCCTTCACAGTACCCCACATGCGTTTGGTACTGGGGTGAAAGTTGAAGAAGTCGGTTAGTAATAGCCATGGGGTGACAATAAGACAGAGCTATATTTTTTTTACACACTCCTCTTGACACAAATAATCCCCCATGGACCATTTACGCTGTAAATAAAAGTAAAAGTCCATCATAGTCCTAAAAGGAAACCTGTAAAAAATAAAAACACTACAAAAAACATGATGCTATTAAACCTTATCCCCCGCACCTCCTGAGCATTATGAAGATTCTGTGGTTGATCTTAAAATGGGCACAGGATGTGGGGTTCACGCCACACAATTTGATTCTGGGTGATCCAGGCCACAGCCACAGCACGATCTCCAGAGGGTTGGTTCTCATTCTCTCCCTAGGAAATTGTTCCTGTAAGCTGTGACTGTACCCCCTCTCCTTCACCTTCTTGCAACCATTGTGTTATTTGATCTAGTACCAACACAAAATTCATCCCCCATCTATCATCCTATAACCTTCCCACTTCCACCTACCACCGAATAATTACTTTACTTCTACCTATCACCCCATAACACCCTCACCTCCAACTATCACCCTAAGGTGAGTTGCACGTAGGTGGGGAACAGGTAGGAAGGTGCAAGAAAGGTTAGGTTTCTAAGATGCGGGGTCCACATATTTTTCATAACCATTCAAGGTAACAGCTTCAGACTGATACTATGAGGATGGAATGGTCCATGGGTATTGGTCCCTTTGCACCCTATAAATACCAGCCCCAAAAGCAGACAATCACATTAGATGGTCCACATCTAACAGTAACTTTGCCTTCCCAGTACCCCACATGCGTTTGGTACTGGGGTAATAGTTAAAGTCGGTCTGTAACAGAAATGGGGTGGGACAAGTAAGACCGAGCTAAAATTTTTAGGAAACAGACTCCTGACAATGTCCCTCTTTGGACCATTTACTAAATAAAAGTATAAAGTCCATCCATAGTCCTAAAGGAACTGTAAATAAATTACAAAAAACACTACAAAAAACATGATGCTATTAAACCTTATCCCCCGCACCTCCTGAGCATTATGAAGATTCTGTGGTTGATCTTAAAATGGGCACAGGATGTGGGGTTCAGGCCACACAATTTTATCCTGGGTGATACAGGCCACAGCCACAGCACGATCTCCAGAGGGTTGGTTCTTATTCTCGCCCTAGGAAATTGTTCCTGTAAGCTGCGACTGTACCCCCTCTCCTGCACCTTCTTGCAACCATTGTGTTATTTGATCTAGTACCAACACAAAATTCATCCCCCATCTATCATCCTATAACCTTCGCCAACTTCCTACCTGACAACTCGAATAATTACTTTACTTCTTACCTATACCTCCTGATAAAGATCCCCTGCACCTCCAACTATTCGAACGCGCTTAAGGTGAGTTGAACGTGAGGGGGGAGTGGGGAACAGGTAGGAAGGTGCAAGAAAGGTTAGGTTTCTAAGATTTTTTTGTGAAGAATTCTTCAGAAATGTGTTGTGACCGAAAGACATTGTCATGGCAGTCTGGACTGGATGGAGAGGAAATAAAACGCAAACAATTCCAATCTGATTTTTTTTTTTTGTAGAACTCAAGAAATAGGCTTCTGTGCTTCTCTTAAAGGAGTTGTCTCCCCACAGGGTTTCAAAGAATGCATGAAAGAAATTCTCTGTCACTTCCTGGTTCAGACTAATTTGCATAAGCTCCATGCTTGTACAGCATAAGCTCCGTGCTTTCAGATGCTAATTAGATTAGATTAGTTTCTCAAACCCTACCCAAGGACTTCTTATCTGATCCCCAAAACAGAAGCCCTAATTACAGAGCTGTTTACTTGAGATAAATCAAGCTTTTTACTGTCTGGCAGCACAGGACACTGACTGACACTGCCTACCTGTGTGATGACTCACTCTCTGTTATCTCATTGAACAAACAGCCTGGGAGATTTGTTTCAGGTCGGTTACTGGGGGAACTGAATAGCCATGGAGGTAATAAATTCACCTTTTATCTCTTTAGGGAAAACAGAGGAACAATGCAATATATTTGGAAAATGTCTTTATTTTGTGTTCCCTACAATTTGAAAGCTATTCTTTGTAGCGAGACAACCCCTTTAAGATTGTAGACATCAAGATTGTTGCACCTCTTTGTGTCACTTGTTTGTTTGGATCACATTGGTCTGATCTCTTGTCTTTCAAATGGATCAAACTTAAAGGGGCTTTGCCTGGTACCAGCAGCCGCACCATCTTTACTCAGCTGATCAGTGGTATCTTGTAGTCGGACCTCCACAGATTAAATATCAATGGCCGACCTTAAGAATAGGCCTTTAGTATTATAGAGCTGGATAACCCTCAAATATTCAGATTCCCATTTCAACCTGTGTTACAGTATATGTGGGAGTGACGGCTCCATATTAGATAATTTTTCATAAAAAAACGAGGAATTACAGAGTTTAAAAAAAGTATTATTTTTTTAGAACATTTTACATTTTTTTTCTAAATATTAAATGTGAAGACAAAATGAAAAACATCAAAGATTTCCCAAGATGCTCTTTGCTGCTAGTGATAATTGATCTCAGGAGTTTGATTAGAATTCATTTATCTCTATAAAGTCCAGGACAATCTGGTGCTCACCACACAAAGAGGACCGGGCCTGTGAGTACCAGTGTGGGGTCATTATTCATCTCATGCTTATAGGTGGTCAGGGCTCATGCAGAAGACAGAGGAAGCCTATACATCAGTGCACAGAGCATGCATGGTGGTGAGTGGCTGTGCATAGACCTACAGTCTTCATACACTGATATACAGGCTCCATACACTGCTGGGTGGGCTCTGTACAATGATATACAGGCTCCCAGTACTGCTATACATCAGTGCATGGAGGCTCTATACACTGATATACAAACTCTGTACAATGATATACAAGCTCCATATATATGCAGGCTCCATGCACTGCTGACTCGGCTCCATACCCTGATATAGACTCCATATACTGCTGAGTGGGCTTCATACACTGATATACAGGCTCCATACACTGATATACAGGCTCCTGGTACTGCTATGTAATAATAATAATAATAATAATAATTTTTATTTATATAGCGCCAACATATTCCGCAGCACTTTACAATTTAGAGGGTATACATACAGACATTACACATTAAAGAACTTACAAATGAGACACAAGGTGTGAGGACCCTGCTCGCGAGAGCTTACAATCTATTATGGTGTATGGGTGAGACACAGGGTTAAGAAGTGCTCGGTTTACAATGGTCCAGCCATGTTACATAAATAGCAGGTGATTTATATAAAAGTTGGGTGACCCTGCCACCCTGACAGTACATCTATATACAGATAATAGCCTGTGAGTGCCCTAGTGTTGGGAGTGACAGATAGGTGTGATAGCAGGTGGGGTTAGCAATTGGGGACCCTTGATTTTCCCAACCTGAGAAGATGTGTTCTTAGGGCCCTCTTAAAACTGTGAGGGTTGTGAGTGTGCCTGATTGTCTCCCGTAGCATGTTCCAGAGAATTGGCGCTGCACGTGTGAAATCATTGAGACGGGCATGGCAGGTTCGGATGACTGAGACATGTAATCTGATATCATCAGCAGAGCGGAGAGCATGGGTAGGGTGGTAGACAGAGATGAGAGAGGAAATGTAGGGGGGTGCAGCACTGTGGAGAGCTTTATGGTGAGAGTGATGATTTTTATTTTGTTTCCTGTACTGAATGGGCAACCAGTGCAGTGACTGACACAGTGTAGAGGCATCATTATAGCGGCTGGAAAGAAAGACAAGCCTGGCTGCTACATTCAGGACAGATTGGAGAGAGGAAGAGTTTACAGAAAGGGAGACCGATAAGCAGGGAGTTGCAGTAGTCAAGTAGAGAATGAATGAGAGCAACAATGAGGGTTTGAGCTGTTTTACAGTGAGAAAAGTTATGGATTTTGGAGATGTTCTTGAGGTGCAGAGACAGAGCGGGCAAGGGTTTTGATATACGGGGTGAAAGACAGTTTTAGAATCTAGATAAACCCCCAAGACAGCGGGCCTTTTTGCCTGGGAGTTATGGTGGTGCCACACACTGAGACAAAAATAGCAGGGTGGGGTTGGTTAGAAGAGGGTGGAAAGAAAAAGAAGTTCGGTTTTAGTGAGGTTTAGTTTCAGATGGAGAGAGGACAAGATGTCAGAGACAGCGGACAGACACAGGTGTTTTTTAGCAGGGCAGGAGTGATGTCTCGGGAGGAGATGTATAGTTGAGTGTCATCAGCATAGAGATGGTATCGGAAGCCAAATCTGCTGATGGTTTGTCCAATGGGGGATGTGTGGAGTGAAAAAAGGAGAGAACCTAGAACGATCCCTCAGGAACCCCAACAGCAAGAGGAAGAGGAGAGGAGATAGAACCGGAAAATGAGACACTGAAGGAGCAGTAAGAGAGGTAGGAAGAGAACCAAGAGAGAGAGGTGTCCAGGAGGCCAATGGTGCTGAGCATGCGAGGAGAAGGTTGGTGACCACAGTGTCAAATGCTGCAGAGGGGATCCAGGAGAAGCAGCAATGAGTATTTGCCCTGTGATTAAACAGTGTGGAGGTCATTAGAGACTTTAACCCAAAGCAGTTTCGTGGAGTGTAGGGTGCGGAACCCGATTGTAGAGGACGAGAAATTATTATCAGAGAGATAGCGGATTAGGCGAGAAATAGACCAAGCGTTCCAGAGTTTAGAGATGAAAGGGCAGATTAGAGATTGGTCGTAGTTGGCAGCGCAGGATGGGTCCAGAGGGGCTTTTTAAGTAAAGGGGTTATGATGGCATGTTTTAAAAGGAAGGATGCAAAGATCTCAGTAGAGAGAAAAGAGGTTGAAGTTTCAGTAAAGTGAGAGATGATAGCTGGAGGGAAAAGGACTGGACAAGGTAGGAAACACTAGAGCAGCTGGTGGGCGAGCCCGAGAGGAGAAGCCTGGACACTTCTTCTTCTGTCGTTGGGTCAAGGGCTGAGAGCATACTAGAGGACATGCCGAAGGGGAAGGGATGGGTGTTACTTGAGGATTGAGATGAAATGTTTTGCCGAATACTGTCTATTTTGTCTTTGAAGTGAGTGGCCAGGTCTTCAGCACAGAGGTCAGTGACCGGGGCCTGAGCTTTTGGACTGAGGATGGAGTGGAAAGTGTCAAACAGGTGTTTTGGGTTGTTTTGTAATGTGGAGAGAAGGGAGGTCAAGTATTTTTGTTTGGCACAGTGAAGGGCAGTGTGGTAAGTCCTGAGCATGAATTTATAGTGGAGAAAGTCAGCAGGTAGCTTTGACTTTCTCCACAGTCTCTCAGCAGACCTGGAACTGGCGCTGCAGAAAGTGAGTCTGAGGTGTGTGCCATGGCTGCGGGCATCTGACTCTGGTGGTGCGGTGTCTGAGTGGTGCCAATATGTCCAGGTGGTTGAGAGAGTTTCATTGTATTGCTTGACAGCCAGGTCAGACAGGAGTCGGAGGAGAGGGGGCAGTGGGGACTGTTAAAGGGGTCTATGAGTTCCTGAGTGTTCATGGAGCAATGTTTTGGATGGGTGATGGCAGGTATGTCCAGCAGAAGCTGAGAAAAGGTGATAGTGAAGGAGATAAGGTTGTGAAACAGAGAGTGCATACGGAGAATTAGTGAGGTTATTAATTGATGAGTTTACGCAGAAAACCAGATCAAAAGCGTGTCCATCCTTGTGGGTTGGAGAATCGTAAATTGCAAGAGGCCAAAGGATCATGTTAGCGAAAGAAACCGAGAGGCAGAAGGAGACATAGGGTTGTCAATTGGGGTGTTTGAAATCACCCATGATGAGTGTGGGTATTTCAGTGGAGAGGAAGTGAGGGAGCCAGGCCACAAAATGATCCAGAAACTGGCGGGATGAGCCGGGAGGTCTGTACACAACCGCGATTTTGAGGGAAAATGGCCGAAAGAGTCTGAGGGTGTGAACCTCAAAGAAGGGGAAAGTGAGGGAGGGTGCAGGAGGAATGGCTTGGTAAGTGCAGTGTGGAGAAAGGAGTATGTCAACTCCTCCACCTGGCCTGTTCTCAGATCTGGGGGTGTGGGTGAAGTGTAGGCTCCATATACTGATATACAGGTTTCCAGTACTGATATACAGGCCCCATACACTGCTGAGTGGTCTGTACATTGATGTACAACCCCTTGTATACTTTTTGAGACTCGTGAAAAGTATAAAGGCTTCCATTCATAAGAATGG